>JBAPGN010000476.1:0-27409 GCA_037355405.1 Vitis amurensis | reverse complement strand
CTCCTTCATTAAAATCAACAAATTTTCTTTTCAAATCAGCAGTGTCTTGTAATTCTCATTGCTGACAACAATCTTCCTTCAAACATCGTCATGTAAATCATTTTTTTTTTTTTGATAGATAAACAATCAAATATATTAGAAAAGGCTAAGAAGCCGCATGTATACAGGGGGTATACTGAACAGCCCCAAACAAGGCTGGAAAAACAAAAAAAAGGGGAAAGACTCACCTCACCCTCAAGTGGTCCAAGCACTCCAAAAATGGCTAACAGGAGTAGGTTTCCTCACCAATGTACACCCTAGCCCAACTCCACAAGTTACATACAAAAAAATTCTTGAATTTCTAAATATCTAATGACCCTCCCCTGAAAGCTATCCTATTCTTTTCCTTTCAAACCGTCCAAAAAATGCACAACGGAATGGAATTCCATATTTTTTTTCTTTTTTTCCCCACAAAAGAACCCCTCCAGCTAAGTAACACCTCTATAACTGACTCTTGGAACACCCATTGAACTTCGAAAATGGCAAGGGTAATCTCCTAAATAGTTTTAACCACTGTACAATGTAAGAGAATATGATTCGCATTTTCCTCTTTGCAGCCGCATAAATAGCACCGATTAGGGAGCTGCCATCCCCTTCTTTGAAGCTTATCCAAAGTGAGGATCTTCCCCCACGATGCCTCCCAAGCAAAAAAAGACACTTTTGTTGAAATCTTATCCATCCAAATGCGTCTATTCGGAAAAACACCGGCTGAGGAGCCACTCAACCTTTTGTAGGCCCCCTTGGCCCCAAAAACTCCGTTGCCTTCCCGCTTCCATCTCACTGAGTCCTCTTCAGGAGAAATCCTGAAAGTCCTTCAGAAGATTCAGCATTTCTCCCTATCTGATCCATCTCCCAATCATTGAAATCTCTAGCCAAAACTGAGATTCCAACCTCCTTGACCAGATTTAGAATCCCACACTTCACAAACTTTGGCATTCTTATGACCCGCCAAGGTAAACAACTGAGGAAAAGTTTGAGAAAGCGCCTCATTGCCACACCACTTATCCGTCCAAAACAAAACTCATTCCCCTTCCCAACCTTAAAATCCATGCTCTCCCAACACCAATCCGCCTCCTTCATGATCTCCTTCCACAACCCCACCCCATAAGGCCCACAAACTTCCTTAGTCCTCCACCCACATCCCTCTTGACCATATTTCACCCCTATCGCCGTTTTCAGAGATTATCCTTCTCATAGGCATATCTCCAAACCCATTTGCCCAACAATGCTTTGTTCAACAAAATCTATCTTCGGATGCCTAATCCCCCCTCCTCCTTAGGGCTGCAGACACCTTCCAATTAATCAAGTGAACTTTCCCCTCCAAGCTTCCTCCCCCCCACAAGAAATCTCTTTGAATTTTTTCAAACCTTTTTGCCACAGCCTTAGGAATGCATATAAGGGAAAGGAGGTAGATGGGTATGCTGGCCAAAGTGCTCTTAATAAGAGTAATTCTTCCCCCCCTTCGAAATATATTGCCTTTTCCACTGGGCTAGTCTTCTTCTCATTCTCTCTTCCACCCCATCCCAGGAAGAAGAGGTTTTATGATGGGCTCCAAGGGGCAGCCCCAAATAAACAGTGGGTAAAGCCCCCAATCTGCAACCTAGCTCAGCCGCCAACTCCTCCAGCTCATCCACTTCCCCCACCGGAATTAGGACACTCTTAGCTAGATTAATTTTGAGGCCGGAGGCAGCCTCAAACCACGCCAAAATCCAGCTTAGATTGGTCAGTTGCTTTCTTCTAGCTTTGCAGAAAATGAGTGTGTCGTCAGCAAAGAGGAGGTGAGAAACAATCAGCTCTTCCCCTCCTCTCCCCCGCATCCTACAGTCTGAAATAAAGTCCCCCTCACCAGCCCGTCTAATAATGGTGCTAAGCACTTCCATACCCAAGACAAAAAGGTATGGAGAGAGGGGGTCTCCTTGCCGCAACCCCTTTGAATTCAAAAAGAAACCAGCTGGAACCCTGTTGATTAATATAGAGAATTTGGCAGTAGAAATACACCACCACATCCAGTCCATCCAACGAGACCCAAATCCCATCTTCCGAAGAACCTTCATAAGAAATTTCCAATTGATGCTATCAAAGGCTTTTTCGATGTCCAACTTGCATATCAACCCTTTCTCTTTTCTTTTATACCAATAATCAATCACCTCATTAGCTATTAGAGAAGCATCCAAAATCTGTCTCCCTCTCACAAAGGCATTTTGGTCAACTGAGACCACCCTATCCAGCACTTTCTTTAGCCTATTTGCTAGGACTTTGGCTAAAAGTTTATACAAACCCCCAAGCAAACTGATTGGCCTGAAGTCCCCCAGGTCTTCAGCTCCTCCTTTCTTAGGAATAAGGACCAAAAAGGTGGTATTGAGAGACTTGGCAAAAGACCCATGCTCAAAGAATTCCTTAAACAGCTCCACCACCTCCTCCTTCACAAAATCCCAGCAATCTTGCCAAAAGGCCACTGTGAAACCATCCGGGCCTGGAGCTTTGTCTCCCCTCATCTCCATCAATGCAAAATGGATTTCCTCCTCAGAGAAAGGCACCTCCAAGTCTTCAGCTTCCCGGGAATTAAGTTGGTTGAGCTGCAGCCCCTCAATATCCGCTTTCCACCCCGGCTCTTTTGAGAGTAATTTCTGGAATGCATTCACTATCCCATCCCTCACCTCTTGATCCTTGGTCAGCAGCTCCCCATTAATTGTAATCCTGTCCAGAGAGTTATTCTTGCGATGGGCATTAGCCATACGGTGAAAATAACCGGTATTCCTATCCCCTTCCTTTAGCCACAGCTCCCTAGACTTCTGCCTCCAATGAACTTCTTCCATTAGCACCCATTTATAGAAGGCATCCTTGACTTCTTTTTTCTGCTCAGTTTCAGCTATAGACAGGTTCCTCTCACTCTCCACTCCATCCCAGTACTCCAGATGCTGAAGGGCAGAATTTTTATTGACTTCCAGCCTTCCAAGCACCTCCCTATTCCAAACTTTAATATTATGTTTCACAACCTTCATCTTATAGGCCAATCTGAAGCTGGCCCTTCCTCTCACCTCAATCCCTTGCCACCACCCCCGGAGAAGACCCTTAAAGTCGTCCACTTTCAGCCACATATTCTCGAATCTAAACGGAGTTGGGCCCCTCCTTATCCCCCCACCCATCAGCAAGATTGGAAAGTGATCGGAAGTGGGTCTATGCATTCTGCATTGGGCTACCCCACTGAACATATCTAGCCACTGCTGAGTCACCAGAAACCTATCTAGTCTAGCCCAGGATTGGTTATTCCTTCCCCCACTCCAAGTGGCAATACCCCCTTGCATAGGAAGATCAATGAGTTCTAAATCATCAACAGTTTTGGGGCAAAACTTCTCATGGCCCCCAGACAACCTTCCCTGTCTACTCCTTTCTCGCTGGGACAAGATGACATTGAAGTCCCCCCCTAAACCCATGGATCTTCCCCACAAGCCTCTAATCGCCCCTACTCTTCCCACAAGCAATCCCTGTCTTCTTTGGAGAAAGGCCCATACACCCCAGTAAATATCTAGGTCATCCCATTTTCCACATTCCTAATCCTACAGGAGACTGAAAACTTCCCCACCTCCGTCTCCATCACCTCCAGAGACCTCTTATCCCAACACACCAGAATCCCTCCCGCAGTGCCCAAGGCGTCTAGAGCCGCCCAATTAGACCACCTACCAGAACCCAAACTTCTCACCAAGCCCTCCGACAAAGTCTGTATTTTGGTCTCCTGAAGACAAAAAAGATCAACCCTCTGACTTCTAATCACTGCCTTAATAACCCTTCTTTTGGCGCTGTCATTGGCTCCACGAACATTCCAACTTAGGATTCTTAGCTTCATTTAAATTCCATAATTTGGCACCCCCTTACTTGCCTACCATCATTTTGCTTCTTCCCCCCTTCATAGTTAATGGAACACTCTAATCTTTTCAACTCTCTCTCAAATTTGGATTTCTCCAGAATGTTCTTGCTATGAACTCTTTCCCTTCTCTTACGAATTTTAACCAGGAATTCCATAATGTCCTTCTCCAGACCTTCTGTCGAAAACCCCAAAAAATTACTAAACTTGGCCAAATCGCTCTTCTCCCAGCTAAGCTCCCCCCCTGCCTTATTTACTCGTGGCACTATTTGATCAGAGCCCAATTCCTTTCCAATATCATCAGTTCTGCTTTTGTTGACCTCCACCAAATCCCAGCATTCGACAGTCTCTCTCAAGGGGGATTCCAATCCCATGATCATTTGGAGCGGATTTTCATCCTCGTCACGCTTCTTTTCAGGCCCAGAAAGGTCGCAAAACTCCCCCACTGGAGTCCGACCAAAAAAAAGAGAAGGGGAAGAAGGAGGCTCAGGGATCAAGCAATCGGACTGAACATACCTCGTCGCTTCCTCTACAAGGGTGAGATCAGTCTTCGTTCGCTCTATGTGGAGGAACTCTGCCTCTCTCAGCTTGCGCAACCCATCCTTCTCTCAAAACGGCGAAAATTCAGAGAGTGGGCTTCCCGAGCTTGGGTCGCGACTTTGGGCCTCAACAAAATGGTCACTTGGCTCCCTCACTGGGCTTTGACCATCGGCTACCAGACCCACATCCATCGTGGGCTTCCAGGCCTTGGTCCGTTTGAAGTCCACCTTCTCCTTTGGCCCAAAAGAGTCCACAGAGGAGGAGGATGGGCTAATACCCTCAGACCCACGAGGCTTCACCAAGAAGCCCATCTCTAAAGGCCCGCTCTGCATAATCCCCGCTCCCTTGGGCCTTAATTGCGGCACACCAAGCCCACGAAAGCACTCCATGGGTCGCCCCGACCCAGAAGTCAACCTTCGCGTCCCATCCACAGACTGCAGCTGCTCCTCGAGCCTCGAGCCCCCTTCGGCCTCCCTCACGCGCTTGCCCTCGCGTGGCTGGAACTCACCCTCAACCTCTCCATCTGTTACGAGGGGTTTTCCTTTCTCGACGGTCGGCATCACTCGCAGCGTCGGCCTCGTCTCCCACCACAGGGTAAGGGAATAGCACATATTCTCGACCCATATTTCCACTTAGGGATTTTCCCTTCATTTATCCTTACTCAAATTCTAGCCCACTGTAACTCTTCCTTTCTCTCCGTTTTAACATCTATATCCAAAAAACCCCCGCACCCCTCTCCTATCTTGCTCAGAGTGTCCCGATTCCATAGAGAAATGGGAAGACCCACTATCCTTACCCAGGCCTCTCTTTCTTTCTCTTCCTCCATCAAACATCCCGTCCTTTGGCTCCATTTTTCCAGTCGCATGACGAAGTCACCGACCACTATTTCCCCATCATCTAGGGCTTTCTCAGCTTCTTTTATCATCTCAAATTCCAGTAATGCCTTGCCGTCTTCCAATTTGGCCAAGCCTAAATTGCCCTTTAACCCCCACAATTTTGACATTTGGGTCCCCCAGCTTCTTAAATCTTCCCCCCTTCCTCGCATTGGGTTCCAGCAACCAACAAGGCAATGGTCTAGCTTCTCCAAGTTCACACTTAAAGCTCTGTTATCCACTTTCACCCTAACCACCTCTTCTCCGGTGCTGCGTTTCTGCTTGACCACCTCCGCAAAGGATTTTCCCAACATGGGTATCCAAAATTTGTCCTTGTCCTCTTGTCTCACTTGCCCGCCATAGACTCCATCTCTCGCAGTGCCTCCACCAAGAGGATCCAACCCCCTTTTGCTCCTCTGCCTCTGGGAACAAAGATACTAAACCTCTTCTTTTCCCGATCTATAACCCCCAGGCGAAGGAAACATCCCCCCTTGTTTTCGCCTCGCACTAAAGAGAAATATCTCCCATTCTCTTGCCAGCGTTTCTCCCAATGGCCAGTCCTCATGTCCTTTGAACAAAAGACCAGACCTTCAATGAGCGGCCCTAAACTTGCCGGCCCCAACTTAATCCAAGAAGAGACGCCTCCCTTTCTTTCCACTATAAAGATTTGCGTCCTGCCCTTCTTCTTCTCTGTCTCGACCTCAAAAGTCTTGGATTCTATCCCAAAACTCCTTTTCCAACCCCCTGACTGGAGATGACCCGCTGAGTCCCCGTTCGCACCTTGGAACCAGCTCTCTTCTCCATCTCTCTCACACACTCTCTAGGTCTTTCTCTCTCCTCCATTTTAGCATCCATGTTTCCAGTTAAGCTACGTCATGTAAATCATATATATGCTTACTAAAAGAATCAGCTTCAACACTTGGTTTTGCCTCCATTGGTAATAGAACTAAATCAATAGGCTTCCTAGAAAGCAAGCCAACCGCCATCTCAAAGGGGCTGCGACCTGTAAACCTATTTACTGAATTTTCTTATGTAAACTCTGCCATTGTAAGAATCTGATCCAAATTAGTGACATGTTCTCCAACTAGGCAGGAAAGTAGATCACTTAAACTTCGGTTAATACCGTCTGTTTGACCATTAGTTTGGGGGTGAAAAGTAAATGAAAATTTCAGCTTTCTGTTCAACATCTTCCATAAGCTTCTCCGAAGATAACTCATTGCATCGTGATCAGAAACAATAGTCTTGGGCAAATCATGAAGTTGGACAATTTCTTTGAAAGAGTTTAGCAACATGGGCAGCTTCCAAAGTCTTTGAAGATGGGATAAAGTGCACTGTTTTAAAGAATCAATCTACCACGACAGATTTGGAATCAGGTCCCCTGAAAGTTTTCAGCAAACCAAGGACAAAATCCATGCTTAGGTCTTGCCATAGCTCATGTGGCACAAGGTGTGGCATGTAGAGTCCTATATTTTCCTTCCTTCCCTTTGATAGTTGGCATTTGCGACATTTAGAAACATTCTTAGCCATATAAGCAATCTTTTGTCATTGCGATTGTTTTATCTCTTCCAAAATGACCAGCTGCCCCCTAGGATGCAACTTCCATATGACGTGCTCTCGAAGTGATGTGTTAGGTAAGCAACGGCAGGTCCTTTTGAAGAGGTATCCATCATGCAACAAAAAAATTTGGATATGCTCCCAAGTTCCCTGCTGGCTGCTACTAGTGCAACATATATAATGCTGAAATCCTTGCAAGAATGATAATCTGGCTTCAACAAATTAAATCCAACAAAGCCATAAAAGAAAGAATATACACCACTCAGCCAAGAGAATTAGTTGCCTTATTCTCAACACTTGATTTATGCTTAATAACAAAGGTGTTTTCTTGTAAGAAGGAGACCCGTTTCCCATGCAGATGGTTTAGCTTCTTTTGAGAGTTGACATTCTTTAGAGCTTCATGATCAAAATATAAAACAATCTACTTTAGAAGCAGATAATGGCACCAATAGCACAAAGCTTGAACCACTGCATATAATTTTTTGTCATAGATCAAATATATTTGCTTTGCTTCATTTAATTTTTCGTTGAAAAAGGCAATAGGATGTCTTTCCTGACTGAGTTCACCTCCATTTCCCACATTTGATGCATCACAAGCTACTTCAAATACTTTTGAAAAATCAAGTTGTAAAACAGGTGCTTTAGTTAGCTTCTTTATTTTTTCAAAAGCCTTTGTTGTTGCCTTAGTCTAACTAGATCGGTTTTTCTTCAAACAATGAGTGATAGGAGCCATAATAATGCTGAAATTTCTGATGAACATTAATAAAATGTTGACAACCCATGAAAACTTTGTACCTCCTGCAATGTTCTAGGAATTAGCCATTCTAGGATGGCTTTTACCTGATCAGGGTCTACTTCTAACCCCTTAGTTGAAACAACAAAACCTAGGAACACAATAGTTGGGGTTATGAAGGAACATTTTTTTAAAATTTATCTAAAGTTTCTCTTGTCGAAGAATTCTCGTAACTTGTTGCAAATGGGAAACATGATCTTCCTCAATCTTGTTATAGATTAAAATATCATCAAAGCAAACAACTAGAAACTTGCCAACAAATGGTTGTAATACTTAATTCATGAAATGCATGAATGTGCTAAAGAGCATTTGGGAGGCCAAATGGCATGACTAGCCACTCGTAGAGACCATCCTTTGTTTTAAAAGCAGTCTTCCATTCATTCCCGGGCTTTAACCATATCTGATGATACCCACTCTTCAAATCTATCTTTGAAAAGATGTAAGAACCGACCATCATATCCAACATCATTGAGCTGAGTAATGGGAAACCGATATTTAATAGTTATCTTGTTGCTTGCACGATTGTCTACACACATGCACCAATTGCCATATTTTCTTGGGGTTAGTAAGGCAAGGACATCACAAGGACTTAATACTTTCACAAATAAATCCCTTGGATAGCAGCTCCTCCACTTGTCTTTGAAGCTTTGCATATTCAATTGGATTCATACAATAGGCCAGAAGATTAGGCAATTGAGATCCTGTTATGAAGCCTATAGCATGCTGAATGATGCAGAGTGGCGGGAGTTTACTAGGGTAGCTTTACTGGAGCTATATTTGAGAAGTCGTTGAACAATTTAGTGACCTTTGTAGGTGTGGAAGAAATGCTTCCAGCATCTGTCATGTCTACTTCTTTCATCACTACAACATATATAACCCCATTTTCCTTGCTTTCCTGCTGAAACTTCTTAGTAAGAATATGAAGAGAACTACTCTTCATGCCTTCAACAACTTTTGAATTCGTTATTTTCCCATTTTAGCAGCAGTCATGGCTTTCAACACAACCTTTGGTTCTTGAACTATGTGTCCTTGAACATTCTTCCCTTTACTCTATAATTACTTGAGGACCTTGGCCTGTTGGCTAGAGCAAAAGCTCGTTAACGCACATGGATTTTTTGTACATAGATATCTGTAACCTTTACCTATGCAAGAGGGAAGAGATTCTCTACTACTCTATGCATAGCTTTCCTTTGATGCACCAACTACACTAGGGTCCTTTTTGACTTATTCTAAGGTTTGTTCATGCCTACAGCTATGAATGTTTGTAAATTATAGGTTTTGCAGAGCTTAGGATTCATTCTGGGCATAGAGCTAAGCATTTTTTGTGTGGTTCACGTATGTCGGTGTCCTATATGAAGGTCCTAGGAGTTGCTTCTAGTACAGATGGAATAGCCTAGCCTGACATGCCTCCTTGCCCTTTTCTAAATTTCTCTGAAGTAGCTAAACTACTCTTCTCAAGCTAAGAGTGCCTGCCATGAGTTCTGACTATTTGACTTTATATATTTGGTGGTAAGCATGCTGCTATATTGTATTGCAGATTTGTTATCCTTTAAATATAATAATAGCAGATTTTTATCCTTTATTATCCTTTAATATAATAATAATTTGACTTTATATATTTGGTGGTAAGCGTGCTGCTATATTGTATTGTAGATTTGTTATCCTTTATTATCCTTTAATATAATAATAATAATAATTGATAATGTATGTTGGTGTCCTATATGAAGGTACAAGGTACATAATAATAATGTATGTCAGTGTCCTATATGAAGGCACAAATGAAATAGCCTAGTTGGCCTGATGTGCCTCTTTCAAGGAAAATTTGAATTGAGTCAAAATTATTCAATTAAAACTGAAGAACAAACTATTTCTCTTAATCAAAATCTTGAAAGTCTTCAAATATTGAGTCAAAACACTATTAGTTGATATAAGATAAAATTTAATTATATTCATATATGATTAGTTCAAGTTGCAATAAAACCCTTGTTTTGCTTAGTTCTAGATATTTCTGTGTTTGTTTGCCTAAGAGATGGTAGGGCAGTAAAATTTACTGATTCTGTTCTTAGTATGATAGATTCAAACCTTGCAAATGGTCTTGTCTATTTAACTGTTATCCAAATTTTTCAATGAATATAAATGATCTAAGTATTTTGTTAAGTTTAACTTTAAACATAAAAACAAAAAAATTGAATTTTGTAGAAGAAGCTCAAACAAAGCAATAATTTATAGGATATATTATAAAGTAATGACTACTCAATTAAATCCTAAAGTTGTGTGTCAATGTGTCAAAGATGAAACATTATTACTACAATATAATCCTTATAATACTCGAGCTTTTGTTCTTAAAAAACTTAAATGGAATGAAATTACTAAAGGAGGTTAATGAGAATTAAAAGATTTAATAAATCCAAAACCAATCAAACCTCTAGCAACTTTTTCAAAAATTATACGACATACGGATGGTATTGTTCAAATAAAATTTGGTCAATCTTCAAGATATTTATTTACTCAAGAATTTTTCTCAATTTTGCTCTAAATATTCTTATTCCTGTTTATCAACAACAAGAATCTTCGTCCATTTACCCTACTCATTCTGATATGTGTCCTTCTCAAGTCAATATTATTCATAAAAGAAATTATAATAAAATTCCTTTGGAGCCTAATGTTGAATGGATTAAATTAGATTATTCCCCTTATAATGATTCTAGAAGAGCCTATTTCAAACACTTCCTTCTTAATCTAGAAATGCTTTAAGAAAATAATATGAAAATTACATGGAATAAAAGAAAATGACAATTCATTTTTTCCATCGGTTTTTCAAATTTAGAAAACAACGTAAATAACTTGCAACTTTAAAAGATGAAGGTGACTTACAAATATCATTAAAACATTCATCCATAATTAAACAACAAAAAACAATTTCAGCAATAACAACAAAATTAGGTTCTCAACCACCTCTAAATAATCATCAATTCAATTTCGATAATAATTCAATTTTTGCTTTATCCTTCAAAATTCCAAGAACAAAAGACAAACAAAGACCCATAATTTTCAAAGATATTAGACAAATTCAACAATTAAATTATACAAATCGTTCTCTTCAACATTTGAATCAACAAACAACAAAAATTTCTCAATTTTTGTTTTTCTTCTTAATGAATTTATCCAAAGGTGTTAGGAATATTGAAACATTTTCAAAACTTACAACTTGATAACTTTGAGGGTGTCAAGAGCATTGACGAGAGGTTAAAAAAGTTACTATTGAGGAATAGCAATTTGTCTCCTCACTTTAATTTATTTCATGTTTTGAATTAGCTTTTAGGATAGGAAACTTCACCATCCACTTTTGAGTACACCAACTACTTTTCAACTTTTTTTTTTTATTTTTTATTTTTTATCTTCACATCTTCATATCTTTTCACAAATTTTTTTTTTTTCAAATGTACAAACATGCATATAGAGATTCATTCATTTTGGAGTTGTTAATTCATCATTTCTTGAAGGAGGAGATTTTCAAAATCTTCTGTCTTGTCTTTCTTTTGACATGTTCTTTCTTATAAAAATTAATAGATAAGAAAATTGAGATTGATATAGAAAAAGAACTTCAGGAAGGTCACTTGAAAAAATGATTTTTTGAAAGTTATCTTCGGCAATGAGTTTATTTATAGTTAGAAGAACTATAAATCTTAGAGTCTAATTGTTTGACAGTTATTCTTGATCTCCAATGATGAATTTGTTTTTTGAGACTTGCTTTACAGGGCTAAAGGGCCTTTAAACAAAGGGTGTTTTCTTGAATTAGTTTTGAGGAAAATGAGATATTGAGCAGGATAGACTCCTCCATCGTTCGATCATTCAAGAGGTGAATCATTGAATGAAGGAATTCAATACACATGTTGTTAATTTTCTTCCAAATCCATCAATTTGCTTAGGATTGGAGAAAATTAGTTGATGAATCAACCCATAATCCATGAGGAGAGCAGGAGTTAGTTCAGTTTGTTCATTGTTGAATCTTATTGTTATTGGACGAAAATTGTCTAAGTCTACGTTTGTTTTGAAAATACTATAAGTGAGAGTGCACTTATAGTTTTACCTTTCTAATGAAATTTATCTACACAAGGGATCAAACTTTGAGCACTTACAGTTTATTTGAAATGAGTTTTATTTGACAAACTCACTATGACAACACCAATATTAAGTGCCCAATATTGGTGTAGAGAAATAAACTGTAAGTGTTACAATCAACAACAAACTGTAAGTTTTCAAAGCTCAATCCCTTGTGTAGAGAAATTCCATGAGAAAGGCAAAATTGTAAGAAATTCCATTAGAAAGGCAAAATTGTAAGTGTGTTCTCACTTGTAGTCTTTGCAGGCAAACATAGACTTAGACAATTTTCATTCAATAACAATAAGATTCAACAATGAACAAATTGAATTAACCTTTGCTCTCCTCATGGATTATGGGTTGACTCATCAACGAAACCAATTTTCTTTGGTCCTGAGCAAACTGATAGATTTAGAAGAAAATTAGCACGTGTTTTGAATTCCTTCATTCAAGGATTCTAACAAGCCAGACTCATAATTGAAAGTAAGCCTCCTGAGTAGTCAAACAATGAAGGAGTCTATTTTGCTCAACATCTGATTTTCCTCAAAGCCTGTTCAAGAAAACATTCTTTGTTTGGAGTCCCCTTGGCCCTGCAAATCAAGTCTCCCTGTAAATCAAGTCTCAAAAAACAAATTTCGCCATTGGAGATCAAGAATGATCATCAGACGATTAAACTTTGAGATTTATAGTTCTTCTAACTATAAATAAACTCATTGCCGAAGATAATATTCAAAAAATCATTTCTTCAAGTGACCTTCTTGAAGTTCATTTCTTTATTAATCTCATTTTGTGTCATCATACCCCCCCCTCCTTTCTTTTTTGTGTGTGGTGGTGGGGGTTGGTTTTAAGGAATGATGTTTTGGCAGGTTTGTTTTCACTTTTTAAGTTATTTGATAAAAATGTATGATTCTCCATGCAGGTCAACAAACCTTCAGTTATCTTCATTGATGAAATTGATGCATTGGCAACTAGGTAAGGACATTCCTGTCAGTGACTGTTATTGATAGTGATATTTGATCAAGCTTCCTTCTTGGTTTATGTTGTGTGTATGGATGCACATGTGTACCTCTCAGATCTTAAAAGAGAACCAAGGGCAATATGTGATGGACTTAATAAGAAAATGACGGTATTATACACATGACCCTCTGACAATTAAAATCATAGGAGACATGAAAATAAAAGTCCTTCCCCACAAGAATAAAACTTCATTCAGAAAAAGAAGACATCATAACAAAATGCTGCTGTGAGATGATTACATCAAGAGAAAAAGAGATGAACACTTATAATTCTTGAAACTAGCTGGTTTGATTTGATAATTATTGGATAAAATGTTTAGTGAGGTAGTTGACCTGAAATCTATTTTTGATAAGGGACCTGATTTATGGAAAATGTTGTTGGCTGAATGTGTTTTATGTGAATATTGTTTTCGCCGGTAATATTTTTTTCTTTTATTCATGTGTATAGTTTTTTTGAAAAGTCATTAATTAATATGAAATGGAATTATTAATTATTCACTGGAACCAAGTTGTCTCATGACAAATCATCAATCTACCAGTTATTACTCAGGAGTGAATTGTATAATCAAATTCCATGGTAATAATTGTATCCATTGCCTTTATTATGACTTCCATTTTATAATTTTGTTTCCTAAATAAGAGTACATTTGGTAGTGATTCTGGAAAACACTTTTAACCTAAAAAAGTGTTTTTGAAAAAAAATTAGGTATTTAACAAAATTTAGAAAACACTTTTAAAAATTTTAAAAATCACAAAAATCACTTGTAGTGTTGGAAAATCACTTGTAGTGTTTTATGGAGAAACACGTGATGGGTGATTCTCCTAAAAACACTTCTAGAGAAAACACTTCCACTAAAAACACTTTGAGTAGAGACATTGTCAAACGCACTCTAACTCTACTTGAGAGTACTTGCCAAATTTCCGGTAAGACTGTTTCTTATTCAATTAGCTCCTGTTACAAATCCAGGATCTATAAAACTTAACTTCCACAGTATATTTGTTTTCTGCAATAATTTATTAGAATACCTTGAATTAGTATCACGTGTATTGGAATATTCCTTATCTATGCTGATGAGCCTAGTTGGAAGCAAGGTGCAAAAAGAACTGGTTTGATTTAAGTATTTTCTGATTTGATAAGATGATATATAACCAAGTGTTAACATATCAATACCGATAAGAGTATTGAGGGACTGAATATACATTAATATTGATGTAAATTAAGAATTTGTAAAACAAAGATGGAAATTAATAACAATAGATGGAAATTTTGAATGAAACTTTGGGAGGCTCAAGTAAATAGAGACATTAATTTATAATTTAGGGCTGATAAAAAATTATTTTTTAATTTAGAGACAAAATCTTGTAAGAGTTTGTGTAAATTACTAAATATGTAGGCTGCACAAAATGGGCGCTGCTCAGAAGGTGTATTATGCATGTAATTGATTTTGGGATGAATAGTTATTTCTTATTGATTTTTAATGAATTTGTGTTTTATTTTCACTTATTTTTAGAATTTAAATTAATTAATTGATAATTGGAAAGCTTTTACAAAGGTATCCGACCCTTTATATTCACACCCCTGTAAAATTTTCATTTTCTTTTTCTTATTGCACTTAAAATAGAAAAATAGAACTCAAAATTACAATAATTTTCCAATTTTGTGTTAGGCGTCAAGGTATTTTCAGTGAATCCACGGACCACCTGTACAACGCAGCTACTCAGGAAAGGGAAACCACATTGAATCAACTCCTGATTGAACTTGATGGGTTTGATACCGGCAAAGGTGTTATATTTTTGGGTGCTACAAATCGTATGGATTTGTTGGATCCGGCACTTCTTCGACCTGGCCGGTTCGACCGGAAGGTTTGTTTCTGTTGTTGACCATAATCAATGAAACTCTATCTGCCCAACTGTAGAACGTGCAGGCAATGTTGCCTTGGTTTGATGTGACTTAACCATTCAAATTAAGCTTTTTGTCAGTCAACTGAGCAGATATCTCAATCTGGCTTCATTACATCAATTTACTGTTTACCAACTGTTGCTGCTATTATGCATGGTGCTTATTTTATTGTTATATTTACAAGTGGAGAGTATGTGCGTCTTTTTCTATTTCTTTTCCTTTCCTTTTTCCTGTTTTGATGATGGGCAGTGGATAATGTGTGGTCAAGTCAGTGTTCTTCCATCTTTTGTTTAACTTAAGTTCTGGGATATCTTTTTCATACTGTTTAGTTATTTATAGTCATAATAGTTTTTTTGTCCTGTAGATAAGAATTCGACCTCCTAATGCAAAAGGGAGATTGGACATTTTGAAAGTTCATGCTCGCAAAGTGAAACTGGCAGAATCTGTTGATTTGTCCACTTATGCGCAAAACTTACCTGGTAAACAATCCTTGTGATCTTATTTGACCATATGCCGTCATATCATGCTTTGCAAGTGAAATCAACCCAAATGCTCTACATCTCAGTTGTTGGACAGAAGAACTTGAATTATCCTTTTGTAGGGAAACTGTCTGGCTTTAAGCATGTAATATTTCCTATAGCCTGAGAATTTTGTGTTATTAAATTGATGTTTTATCATTATTGTTGTTGGTGTTATTCTTATTATTTTTATTATTATTATTATTAGTAGTCATAATTAGTACATCTCATTTGTTATGCTCTATTTTTTTATTTTGGTAGTAGTATATCCCATTTTGATATAGTTTTATCTTTTATTTTTATTTTTGGACTTTGATAGGTATTTTTCCTACAGCTTATGTTTTTATGTCTTCATTTTGTTTTGTTATGTTATTTTATAGCAGATTTATTAAAAAAAATCCAGAAGGACACTATTCAAATATAAAGGATGAGTGCAAAAACAAAAACACACTCTCCTCCAAACGCCCATACCATTAGTAAATCTCCGAAGGATTTCTTCTTTCAGCAATTGATTCAACTGTTCACGCTTGTAGTGATTATGCAACATATATCTCCTTCACCCCTCACCTTCCTCCACACTTTCTTCTTGCGCCTTCAGGAAAAATTGTTGTGCCAACAGGGGTGGCATGTTTCATGCAAGTTGTCACCATGCTGGAATATGACATGGAGTTAGCAGGCTTGGGCTGAAACTTGGGTCAACATGTAGAATTCTTTTACTGAATGGGTTGTGTTCGGTTTTGAGCATTCAAACCGTTTAATCCATTTTCATATGTTTAGTTGTTGACACAATTACAACCCAACCTGCATATAATTTGTTTAATAATAAAAATATTTTATAATTATAAAATTAATTAAAATTCTATAAAGAAGTTTTAAAACAAAAGCCTATCTTATCTTCCACTTCATAAATATTTTACAATTAAAATAGAGATTTGAAAGAATAAGAGGTCTAGTACTTTTAAAATCTAAACAGGTTAAACAGATTATAGTTGTTTCAACCCAAATAGGATTAACAAGTGATTTGTGTCAACTGAAAGATGACCCTTTCAATACATTTATTAAAACGGTGGGCACAGGTTGTATTGTGTTATCTGTGTAATAAATCTCATGCTCATCTTGAGTCATCATAACTCATCATCAAACAAGTTGTATTTGGGTTGAGTATGTTTTCAACATTTATTAAATCAACAACTCATTCCTGCCCTCATCCAACTTGAAGTCACTTTCTATGTTACCTAAGCTAACGCCAAGTGGCATGAAAATCATTTGATCTTCTGGCTTCTGGGCAAGGAGCAGTGGAGCAGAAAGTGGTTGGTGCTTCCCAGCCCTTTGCCGCATTCAACACCAATTCAGGAAGATTCTTCCTTTTCTCACACTCTAGTCAATGGCTAATTCCCCCCTAAACTGTCATATAATTGAAGGATGACAACTTTATGGAAATCATAGAGCCCCATATATTTTCTCTAGGAACAGCAACCCTCCACTATTCATTACCACCTGAAATAATAATGTGACTGAATTTTTTTATCTGGTCTGATCTTCCTACTAATTGCATCAGGTCTACTTTGTGATCTTGCACCCAACTGCATCTGCTCTATCCATGTTCACTTCCACCCTGTAATTAAGATCCAGGGAGGAACTCATATCCTTTATATCTCAATCTTACACATCGCTAATGAACATTGGTTTCCTGTTTTTTGCCAATCTCCATCCATACATGATAATATGTCACTCCTACCTCCTTGTATGTTGCTGCTTTGAACAAATCTGGAAACCTCCTTTCAAATGAAGCACCCCATACCAGATGTCACACCTGAACATCACTTTTGTCATCCCCCATAGTGTAGCTCCTGTTTTTTTGTCTTTTGTGCTTCCTTTGTAATGGTGCTTCCAATTCGAATGGTAATGTAGGAAAACACATTCAAGTGGAGATACTAGAAAAAGATCAATGATTATAGCTAGTGGCTAGACTGAATGTAATTTTTGTAAAATCAGTTGCTTTTCTTCTATACTATGTCTCCTTCACACCTCTCACCACCACCACAAGAAAAAATGGTGAACAGAAAAAAAGTCATACATTCACACATGCAAGCATTAACATGGAAAAATAACAAAAGGAAATTGGTACATATTTTAAAAATAATCCTGATAAAATGTGATCGTTTGACTCGTCTTTCTTCATCCAATATGCTAAAAAAAATTTGAGTTCTTTCTGTAGTTGTTCTTTTTTCCTCCTTCCTTCCTTTGGGTTTTAAATCAAGAGTCATTTAATTTGATGATTTTGACTTATGAATCATGCTTTCTGTTTATCAGGATGGACAGGAGCAAGGTTGGCACAGCTGCTCCAAGAGGCTGCTCTTGTGGCTGTAAGGAAAGGACATGAAGCGATTCTTCAGTCAGATGTGGATGAGGCAGTCGATCGACTTACAGTAGGACCCAAACGTGTTGGTATTGAGTTGGGCCATCAGGGACAATGTCGTAGAGCTACTACTGAAGTGGGAACTGCAATTACTTCTCATCTGCTAAGGCGATATGAAAGTGCAAAAGTTGAACGATGTGACCGTATTTCAGTCATCCCTCGTGGCCAGGTCTTCTTTCTGTTTTCTTAGCTCCATTGTTTCTTTCTTATGGTTACTCTTTTTAGGCTTTTGTTATGCTTATGCAATAGAAGCACCAACCCTTTACCTTTACTGCACTAAAAATGCCATGTGTACTAGAATCCACTCAGTGGAGGTCACAGCTAAAAATCTATTGTCAGATATGGACTTTATCAGATGAACTAACGCATTGATTTGTAGTTCTATTATTGGAGTATTGGGTCTCTCAATAGATGGTTTCACTATTGGACCATTGGTCAGAAGATTACATGATAATCTGATTGAATTCAAAGATTAGCCACAATCACTAAAGATTTAGATTTGTCACCCATCTGCTTTGGATGGATCCACCATCAAGAAGGCTCCATATTTGTGTCTTCTAACGCTTTCTCCTTGATTAACATGGCTGCTTTCTCGGAGAGGAAAGGAGCCCCGAAGGGGGGTAAGAGCTGGTTTGCGGTGGAATCAAAGACATTTGAGATCTCCATTGAAGAGATTCGAGGCAAACTGAGGGGGGTTATTCTGGAAAGAAGCAAAGGCTTCTCTTCTTGGATAAAATTTGGTGAAAAGAGCTTCAGTTCTCTGTTGGAAAGGAGTGGAAGACTGGTGCAGAGAAGAATCAAGCTCGAGGCGCCTTAGAGTTTGGGAAGAAGGAGGAAGGAAATATAGGTTGGAGTGTCGTTCAAATGTTGCAGGTAGGTATCTGCTTTGTTCGGTGAGGGACGTGGAGGCGAAGAGGTTTTGTCTAGTTTTCCCAGAAGGTAAGGGCTTAGTAGGAGGGTGGTTTATGCTGGCTCAGAAGCTAAGAGCCCTTGGAATTACTAATCAACCCATGAGGAATGTTGAAATGGGTACTTCCACCTCTGTAAAGGAGGATTATAGAGGAAAAGGAAAGGAGAAAGGGAAAGGAGTTTTTCCAGATGCCGTGAGAATGGAGACAGGGGTTTTAGGGGAAGCTTTATGGGTGCAGGTTGGTGAGCGAGACTTGACCAGCAAGGAAGTGCAGCTTAGTCACTGCCTGGTAGGATGTTTTGGTGATAGTGGTGAGGCCGTTCCGTCTTTTTCATTATTGAAGGAGTGGGCGTATGAAAGGTGGTCTCTCAAGGGAGGTTTAAAAATCTCCCGTTTGGGTGGAGCCCTAGTGTTGTACGAATTTGAAGATAAAGTGGAAGCGGACTGGGTGCTATTAAGGGGTAGTAGAAGTCTTCAGATGAGAGTTTTTCTTGCAGAAATGGGGACATGAAGTGGGGTGTTGCAGAAATGGAAGCCACCTAAAGGAAGTGTGGGTGAAAGTAGTCGGTCTACCACTTCACCTTTGGAGTAGAGAAGTGTTCAAGAGTATAGGAGAGAGGTGCGGGGGATTCATAGTTGTGGATGAGGATACAACCTTTTTCTCTGAGCAGCAGTGGGCTCGTATTTTGGTGAGAGCTCCTAGGAAGATTAGATAGGGTACGTTGCAGGTGGTAGCCGGGAATTGTTGTTGGAACGGTGAGTCAAGAGGAGAGGTGGGAGGTCAGGGATGAGGGAGGGGGGGGGGGGGGGGGGGGGGTGGATTCACGCGCCAGTGGCAGCGTGAGAGTGGTTCAAAATGGTAAAAGTGAGCTGCAGGCTCGGGGGACAGGGGAGCAGTTTGAGTGTGGCAGAGGACAAGGTGAGGCGGCAGAGGGAAGGAGGCCTTTTGCAGGTGATTTGGGCCCTTCTAATAGTGTGTCTGGACCCAAAAAAGATAAGGGGCAGGTTTTAAAAGGTAATGAAGATTTGGGCTTAAGTGAGGATATGTTTTGGGCCAAAGGCCCACTACCCGTTAGTTCTAAAAAGGCGGGCTGGCGGGGGGAAGCCCACTTCTGGTATGGGTTTTGTGGAGCGGTCCTCCTTGGCTAGGGCTTCGTTAGTTCCCGCGGAGGTTGAAGGGGGGATGGAACCGGAGCTCATGGCTGTCCAAGTTGAAGATGCCGTCGAGTTGATGCCGCGTGGATGGAGAGTCACCGACGAGGCTCTGATGGAGGAGGCTTCCAGGTATTATGCTGGTCCTTCTCCTCTTTCTGAGTTGGGGCATCGGGGATACTCCTACTCTTCTTCTTCTTCTTTTTGGGGCAACGCTGAGGTTGTAGAGGCTTCGGAGGGGTTGGTTTTCGGAGCGGAAGGGGAGTTGGGTATTTATGAGACTAGAATGGGGAGAAACAGAGCCGCGTCGGCTTGCGGAGATTGGAGTGGACATCTGCGGGACTCAGGTGACGCTGAAAGAGGAAAGGAGTTAGCTCTGGTACTAGTTGGGGAGGTTTTTATGAGTCTTTGTGAGGAAGAGGATGCCTGTCACATAGAAGAAGGGGGAAGTGGGGAAGGGTGGAGTGCTAGCAGCCTTGCGAGATTCAGTCACTGTTTGGGGATGCCGACGGAAGGCTTCGAAGAGGAAATCTTATATCTCTTAAGGAGAATGAAGGGGAGAATTGAGCAAAAGGGCAAGGAAGGGATGACTAGGAAGACAAGTTTAAAATCTTCAAAATCCAGTAGGGAACTCAAGAAGTTGGAGTGGACTGTTAGCTACAAAAAGGCAAAAATGGGATCTAGCGCGGGTATTTTTGGAGGGGCTTCAGGATTAGGGTGTAAATGAAGATAAGAATTCTGTCATGGAATGTTAAAGGGGCTAATGATAGGGATAAAAGGAGGATTATCAAGTCAGTTATTAAATCCCAAAGAGTGGATGTGGTTTGTGTACAGGAAACTAAAATTAAAGAAATGACTACGGGGCTTGTCCGAAGTTTGGGGGTGGGAAGAAATATAGAGTGGAGAGCGGTCAACTCTAGGGGTGCAGTTGGGGGTATTTTGGTGTTTTGGGACAATAGGGTGGTGGAACTGGTGGGATGGGAATAAGGAGTGTTCTCAATTTTGTGCCGGTTCAAAAATTGTGTGGATGGTGTTGTGTGGGTGTTCACTGGTGTGTATGGGCCGGTTTGCAGTGGTGATAGAGAGGAGTTTTGGGAGGAACTTGGGTCAGTTAAAGGGTTATGGAGTGACCCTTGGTGTGTGGGAGGGGATTTCAACTTAATAAGGTTTCCAGAGGAGCGTAGCAGGGGAGGTGGTCTTACAGCTTCTATGAGGAGATTCTCAGAAGTGTTAGAGAAGTTGGAGCTCAGGGACTACCCTTTGAGGGGGGGTTTGAATAACCAGGTCCAGTCTAGGCTGGATAGGTTCTTAGTGACGGATAGCTGGGATAATTTGTTCAATGATGCTGTGTAGGGCATTCTCCCTAGACCTGTCTCGGATCACTTCCCCATCCTCCTAGAAGGAGGAGGGCTGAAGAGGGGACCTTCCCCTTTCAAATTTGAGAACATGTGGTTGGAGGAGGAGGGCTTTAAAGACAAGATGAAGACGTGGTGGGGGAGTTTAAATTTTACTGGGTCATCTAGCTACATTTTAGATGCTAAATTGAGGGCCCTTAAAAATATTCTGAAGATTTGGAATAAAGAAGAGTTTGGGTTAGTTGAGGCTAAAAAGGGTGAAGCTCTTAAGCAGGTTGAGTATTGGGATGAAAAAGAGAAATATGCTGCTTTAAATATGGAAGATTGTGAAGCAAGAAATGGAGCAAGGGAGGCCTACAAGTCTTGGGTGATAAAGGAAGAGGTTTTCTGAAGGTAGAAGTCTAGGGAGTTGTGGTTGAAGGAGGATACCAGATTCTTTCATAGGATGGCGAATGCTCATAGTAGAAGAAACTGGCTATCCAAGTTGAAAGTTAATGACTGTTGGCATTCAGAGGAAAATAACTTAAGAAACAGTGTGGTGGGGGCGTTTCAAGAGTTGTACCAGGAGGAAGAGGGGTGGCGCCCTAGTGTCGACAGGATCCCTTTTATGAGGTTAGATAACAGTGAGGCTGAGGGGTTGGAGATTCCTTTCTTAGAGGAAGAGGTGTTAGCAGCTCTTACGGACCTAGGCAAAGACAAAGCCCCGAGGCTAGATGGCTTTACAATGGCGTTCTGGCTTTTTGGGTGGGATGTGGTGAAGTTTGAAATTATGGGCTTTTTTAGAGAATTCCATGAAAGGGGCAGATTTGTAAAATTCCTAAATGCAACCTTCTTGGTTTTAGTCCCTAAGAAGGGAGGTGCAGAAGATTTGAAAGATTTCAGACTGATTAGCCTTGTGGGAAGCCTTTACAAGTTGTTGGCCAAGGTGTTGGCAAATAGAATCAAGAAGGTTATGGGAAAAGTGATTTCGGAACCCCAAAATGCCTTTGTGGAGGGTAGACAAATTCTTGATGCAGTTTTGATTGCTAATGAGGTTGTGGATTCCAGATTGAAAAGCAATCAAGGGGGCGTGATGTGCAAATTGGATATAGAGAAGGCCTATGATTATGTTGGCTGGAAGTTCTTGTTGGCTGTGCTAAAGCAAATGGGATTTGGGGAGAGATGGATTAAGTGGATAGACTGGTGTATTTCAACTGTAAGATACTCTGTTCTAATAAATGGCTCTCCTTTCGGATTCTTCCAAAGCTCAAGGGGTTTGAGACAAGGAGACCCTCTATCCTCTTACCTGTTCGTGATAGCTATGGAGATGATTAGTTGCTTAATGAGAAGGGCCATCAGTGGGGGCTTTTTATCTGGATGGAAGGCTAGAGGTAGGGGTGGAGAAGGGATTCTGATATCTCATTTGCTCTTTGCGGACGACACCTTGGTGTTTTGTGAGGAGTCTCAGGATCAGTTGACGTATCTAAGCTGACTTCTCATGTGGTTTGAGGCTTGCTCAGGTTTGAAAGTTAACTTGGAGAAGAGTGAGCTTATTCTGGTGGGGAGGGTGAATGACATAGAGGATTTGGCTCTGGAGTTGGGTTGTAAGGTGGGTGGTCTGCCTTCCAGTTATTTGGGATTGCCTTTGGGGGCACCTTTCAAATCAGAGGTGGTATGGGATAGTGTTGAAGAGAGGTTTAGGAAAAGGTTGGCTATGTGGAAGAGACAGTATATTTCCAAAGGGGGAAGACTCACCCTAATTCGGAGTACTCTTTCCAGTTTGCCGGTTTACTTCATGTCTCTTTTCCTTTTGCCCAGAAAAGTAAGGATGCGGTTGGAGAAGATTCAGAGGGACTTCCTGTGGGGCGGAGGTGCTCTTGATCAGAGGCCTCATCTGGTTAGGTGGAATCTGGTTTGCTTGGAAAGGAAGAAAGGTGGTTTAGGGGTAAGAAACTTAACGTTGATGAATAAATCTCTCTTGGGTAAGTGGAATTGGTGTTTTGCCATTGAAAGTGAGCCTTTGTGGAAGCAAGTGATCAGTCACAAATATGGTGTAGAGGAGGGGGGTTGGTGTACTTGGGTCGAAAGAGGGAGGCATGGTGTAGGGCTTTGGAAAGCTATTAGAAAGGAGTGGTTGGGTATGTATAGCAGTTTAGCCTTCCGTGTGGGCAATGGTCGGAGAGTGAGATTTGGAAGGATAAGTGGTGTGGAGATGAGCCTCTCTACGAGTCCTTCCCTTCTCTTTTTGCCATTTCCCGGGCTAAAGATGCCTGGGTATCGGAAGTGTGGAACCCAGATGGTGTAGGGGATGGTTGGACCCTTCTTTTCTCCAGGGCGCTTAATGATTGGGAAATTGAGATGATGGAATAGTTTATGCTAAAAATCCAAGCTTTTAGGATGCAAAGGGAGAACAAGGATAAGATGGTTTGGACAGCATCCAGAAGTGGTGTTTTCTCAGTCAAGTCACTCTACTCTACTCTGGAGCCTGGTGGTTCTGCTCTGTTCCCTTATGTTGGTATTTGGAGAGCGTGTGTGCCTCCAAAGGTAGCTTTTTTTGCTTGGGAAGCTTCCTGGGGAAAAATCTTAACTTTAGACCAACTCCAAAGGAGGGGTTATTCTTTGGCAAATAGGTGTTTTCTTTGTCTTGCTGAAGCAGAAACGGTGGATCATCTTTTACTCCATTGTGTTATGACGAGGGCACTGTGGAATCTTCTTTTTTCTCTCTTTGGTGTGGAGTGGGTTCTCTCTGGTACAGTTAAGGAAACTCTCCTTGGGTGGCATGGAGCGTTTATGGGGAAAATCTGTAAAAAGGCCTGGCAAATGGCCCCGTTATGTATATTTTGGTCAGTTTGGAAGGAAAGAAATTTGTTGGCTTTTGGGAATGAGGTGTTGTCAATCCAAAGGTTGAAACATTCTTTTGTATGTAATCTGTGGTCATGGGTGAGGGTGTTTATAGATTTTGAGCCCGCGGTCTCTTGTTAGCTTTTTTGAGTGGCTAGGCTTTAGTTATAGGTAGGGGTTTCGGCCCGCTACCTTGGTTTAGAGTCAAGGGGCTGCTTTTGTATACTCCTTGTATACCTAGAGGGCACTAGTTTGGTGTCTCCTCTTTCATTTTAATATACTTCTCTTTACTTATCAAAAAAAAAATATTTGTGTCTTCTAACTTAATTTTTCTTTCTTATGAAGTTATCATTATCTTTCACTCATTATTCTTGGTTAAAACATGTGACCTGTGCAGACGTTGTCTCAAGTTGTATTTGATCGACTTGATGATGAGTCATACATGTTTGAGCGCCGACCACAATTGCTGCATCGCCTTCAGGTGTGAACCTCAAGTTCTCTAGTATTTTGCTGTCTCTTTTTTTTTTTTCCTCGTTGCATCATAGTTTTTCATTTCACTACATCTCTATGTATAGGTGTTACTTGGAGGGAGGGCTGCCGAAGAGGTCATTTATGGGCGTGATACTTCGAGGGCATCAGTTGACTACCTTGCAGATGCCTCTTGGCTTGCTCGTAAAATTTTAACCATGTAAGTCTTAATATGTTAAGCTACATTTGAATTGTCCTGCTTGCTATCATGGGTTTACCATCTAAATTCTTCCTCTTCCTCTTCCTTCCACCAGATGGAATTTAGAGAACCCAATGGTTATACATGGAGAACCACCTCCCTGGAGAAAGAAAGTTAAATTTGTGGGCCCTAGGCTGGACTTTGAAGGATCGCTTTATGATGACTATGGCCTGATTGAACCTCCAGTCAACTTCAATTTGGATGATCAAGTTGCTCAAAGGACTGAAGAGCTTATAAGTGACATGTATGGAAAAACACTTACTCTGCTTAGGAGGCATCATGCAGCATTGCTCAAAACTGTGAAGGTAACTGGATGTGAAGTGTGTGCACACTTGTTAAAATATCTTGCTTTTTCTTTCCTTTGTCCACTCCATAAGTCCAATAAAATATTGTACAGTGCTTAAAGAACAAAACTCTTGGCCAGCTTTTTTAGTTTAAAGGAAGGGTAATAGTAGGACAAAATGAGAGGGAGGCCCAATGTTGTGATGTTTATTTTTCAATCAAAGAGATAGTAATGTTGTTGATAGGTCCCAGTAGGAATGACAATTCTTGGAGGCTGGTAATGTGGTAGTAGTCATAATTGTTAAAAATTTATGATACATGGTACATGTAACAATACAATACATTAAAAATTAAAAATCGATACATATCCTAGTTCATATGTTATTTAAAGTGTATCTTACGATATGTATATGATCCATGATATAATACGCAATACAAAGATACAACAATACATGCACCTTCAACTAATAATTTTTTTTAAAATTCAAACTCAAATTTTTTTAAACAATTATTATTTTATTTATTGTTTAAAATGTATGATAAAGTAAGAAATTAGTCATAAAAGGGAGAGTGGTAAAATAATCTTACGTGAAAAACTATATTTTTGTTGTAAAATAATGTTGGAAGTTAACTAAATTTATTCTCATAATAAAATGATTTGAATATTGATATTGAAAATAATAGTAATAAGAAGTAAAAACTTGTATTTATTATATTAGTTCCTTTTTTTTTTTTTTTGAATGGGGGAAGAATGATGGCAAACATAAAAGTTAGAATCTTAGAGATGATATAGATGGACATACTTATCCTCAGCACATATAAATTCATATACCTAGTTAAAATTTGGAACTAAAAATCATATCTAAAGGTTCAAAAAGTTTATTTTTGTGGATTTTATGATAAATCAATGCATTAAACTCATATTTTAAACCTATAGTATTCAATGTTTTTCATGTAGTTTGATATAATTTAACTCTTTAAATCCTACTATCTTTCATGAAATTGGTTATATACTACTTTGTACTTCATTGTTACAATATTTGTGTATGTATGCATATTTTTTCTTTTCGTTTTTCATTATATAAGAAAAAAATTATGATATATAATACAATATATAGTATGGAAAACTAGAAAAATATGAAAACTGTATATAATATTTTTTATGTGTCAACAACTATGGTAGTAGTGTTGGTATAATACAGGTGGCCAAATGATGACAACTGCAGTAATTGTAACGTAGGATGTTGGAACTTGGAACTAGTAACATCAGCCTTGGGTGGTAAAGCTGATTGTAGCTGTGGGTTGTGGCAGTGAGCAGGTAGTGGTTTCTTGGTATTGGTGTTTTGTGCCATTGAATTGGAGGTGGTAGTGGCAACAACACATGGCTAATGGTGGTTTCCTGGGGCAATGGGGTTGATTAGGTTTTATTAGAATAAGAACTAAGAAGCTTCACAAAAGAGATGCAGACTAATGAGCTATAGAACAAAGGAAGAGCAGATTGAGTCTTATATAAGTTTAACTAGATTTCAAGATTCACATCATTTTGGTACTGGCAGCAGTTGCAAGGTGGTGTTGGTTATGGTATTAATTAGGTTCTTATAGAACTTTAATAAAATACTTATCAAACAAATTCATAGAATAAGACATAAATTTCAATGAAAGGATAAACTTTACCCATCATCTTTACTAAGAAAAAGGCAATGGGCTATTGTTTTACATAGGGGAATTCTTGGAAAGAAATAGGCCTGATGATAACATCCTCTAGCATTATAATTGCTCACCAGATTATCAAAGCTTTTCAAGTCTCTAGCAAGATTTTGTAATTTCTGTTTCTTATATTAGGCACAGAATTAATTAATGGAAGACTTCATGTTAAAGTCTACCAACATTTATAACACCATCATAAACTTTTAAAGTAAGATTGGCTGAGACTTCTAATTCTGGAGTGAACTTATGGGACCTTGTGTAATCTCATGAAAGTTCAAAATCATGGTTTTCGGTTAATGTAAGAGTAAATGAAATGTACAGATTCCAGATTCCAGAATTGACTCTTGCTGTTAGCTTTATCTAAGGCATGTAACGAGTAATTCTTCAGAGAAATTCGTATAAACCTTTGATGATGATGCTCCAAGTTTTCTGATTCTTGGGCTCTCTGCTCGTGTTACAGGTTCTAGTGGAACAGAAGGAGATCAGTGGGGAAGAAATTGACTTCATTCTCAATAGCTATCCTCCACAAACACCTGTGAGTTGTCTTTTAGAGGAGGAGAATCCAGGGAGTCTTCCATTTGGTAGACAAGAACAGGGGCTGAAGTTGGAGGACGCACTGCTAACTCCATCAAAGGGCTTCTTGTGAATATGCTTAGAGGACACAACTATCTGGATCTTAACACAGCACGGAGTGTGGACTACCAGCGGCACTTTCAGCCTAGAAAGTGGCTGCATTCCATGACCCAGAATATGAGGGGTGCACAGCTCTAACTGATACAGGCCTATTCATTGCTCTGTCAAAGAAAATCTGGTTAAGAAAAATCTCAGATGTAATTGTTTTG
>JBAPGN010000475.1:28450-117158 GCA_037355405.1 Vitis amurensis | reverse complement strand
CAGAGGAAAGTGTACCCGATCTATGTTTCTCATGTTTTTATTTAACTCTAAACGCCTCAATTCCATTGGCCACACATTGGTAAGGCAATGATCTCCGTCCTTTGAGATCGCCACTCAGTTTACCTCTTGCAAGCCTTTGGGAATGAAAAGTATAATCAGCTTGACATTAATATCAATTGTGAAGTGAACTCTGCCTTCGTCGCGGTGAACGACCCTGAGCACTATGCTATTGCTAGCTTAAGGCTATCCTAGTACATGGTGTCATAGGTTTATAATTTTGTTGTTATTATCTCCCTTCTGAGGAACCAATCAAGGACACCCAGCTGGACCACGAATCAAATGGTACACTGTTCATGGGACCAATGAGAGGGACATGAATCAATTGAGACACCAATTGGGAAGAATCAAATGGCGCTGTTGCCCGGGGATGGGTCGCGACTTTACAATGAGTATCACCTTTCTAGAGTACTTGTGATCTTCAATCACAAGTTGTGACTTTTCTTTCCTTATTAACTCTTTTTATTTGTTTATTTCCTTTGTTCATATTTTAGCTTATACCTTTTATTTAGTTTTTAGATTTACCTTTATTTTTTCTCTCTAGATTGTTTTCTTTTGTTTTCTTTGTTTTCTTATTTTAATTCACAAATGCTATTGTGCATGTCATGTTGAAACGAGTAGGCAGAGGAAGCCATTGAACTTCATAGTTACGTGGTGACAGTTCAGTTTCAAGAGGAATTTGTGGAATGACCAAATGCTCTTTAAAGATATGGGGAGAATGAAGTCTTAACTTTAATTGCTAAGGGCTGAGATGGTTATTTTGAATGACGACTAGACATGAGGCAAGATTGCAACTATGGCAGGAGATTGAAGACGCTTAGAAATGAAGAAGGATGCAAGAAGTGCAAGCCATCTCTCAACACCGATTGCAAGCTATTGCTTGTGCCCACTTTGTTATATCATTTAATGAGCACTTGGTGATGAGTGTCCCTACATCAACAGTGAAGAGCATGTTGGTGATTGCAACACCTACAGATTCCAGTTGGAGGAACCATCCAAATTTCTTTGGGAGACCACAGCCGCCTCAGTACAAGCAACATGTTCAAGCACTTCCGCAAGCCTCGAACCTTGAACAAGCTATGGTGAATCTTAGCAAGGTCGTGGGGACTTTGTTGGAGCTCAAAAATCCATCAATGCTCATCTCAGTCAAAGAATTGACAATGTAGAGAGTTCATGAATAAAAGGATGGATGGAATTACAAACTGATCTATCTCAAAAGATAGATAACCTCCAATATGGTGATTCGGCACTCATGGTAGCTTAGCTTAAACGGCGCTTTATCAAACAAAATTCTAATACCTTAAATACTCATTACTAAAGTAGCCAAGCTACTTATAGCAAGTGGTTCTAGGATCGTTCACTGGGAAGGGTTTTCACAAACCACTTAGTGATATGTCAAATAGGAAAATAGGTATTTTCTTTATGGATGTTAAGCTTTTAACAGAAGATGTAAATGTTTTAGGAAAGATTTAAACTAATCTAGCTAACATTAAGACTAAAATGAAAGGTGTAAAATAAGTTTCTCAAGATAGGTAGCTCATGCTCTGGGCTCTTATGCGATTGGAAAATCTCAAGGATAGGGGCTCCTCCGCGTTTGGGCGTCTGCAACTATGGTGCATGCTGTTGCTTCCCGAACCGGTTTAGTGGATTTCAGCAAATCAAGTTTAATCCTTTAAATGACAAACAAGATGGTAGTGAATATCTCAGTCAAATGTTAATGTCACCTTAGACTTCCTTGAATGGCTCGCTAAGAGATAACTTAAATGGCTCTAAAGCCCAAAGCTACCAAATTTGCACTCAAAGTCTTCTAGGTGATAAACTCACCTTCAATGGCATTGAAATTGGTTCTATGGATTAATACAAAACTTGGATTGAAAACCTTCACCTTCCAACTGCTCGTAGAGATAACTAAATGAGATTAGAAATCCAAAAGCTTATCAAGTATTGGACCTTTGGAAGTTGGTTCCAAAGGAAATAAAAACCAAACTTTGATTAATGAACCTTTAATGAAAACATCTACCTTACCTTCCGTGGTATGTGAAGAAACTTATCCATGGGATTGCGTTCCAAGGCATCACATACATCCCATTACTTTGAGAAACTAAAAGTTTAGCCAATATCCTCTTGGAGGAAAGCCTCAGGCTGTTTGGCTACTAAGAAATAGAAAATGGGGAAGAACAGGAGAAAAGAGAAACAGAGCAAGGCTCACTGATATATTTTCTAAGTGCTAAACGTTAACCTATATTATTATTTACAGCAGTGATTCCACCCCTTATATAGTGCTTTACAAAAGCAAAACTTGGTTATTGGCTCTATTACAGAGAGAAGGAAATACATCAAAAAAAATACAAAGATAAATAATACTTAAAGTGGAGTCGCAAAAGATCAGAGGAAAATTCGCCACCACGCTGGTGGGCGTGCGAATTTTCGCACGCCTGAGTGGGGGTGTGCGGAGTTCGCCCCCATCTTCGCACAGCCTGGAAGCAGTTTTCTTTCCGCAAGGCCCAGATCTTCCTTGCTTTTTCAGCATTAAAATCGTAACGGTTTTGAGGTTGGATTCTGGACTTCCTGAGTTTCGAAATGGTATTACTAGCATGTAAAATGGACTTCGGACAAAGTTGCTCAATAAGTTCAAAGAAGACTGGCAGCTGCTGTCCTCTATTTTCACTCTCTCCATTGTTCCTTTCCTTGCATCACTTTGAACGACTTTGGAAAAGGGGCATATGGAGCTCCAAAGGCTTGGATTCTTCATGAATTTGAGCTTTCCACAAACGCTTTGCCTTAACTGTCCAGCTAGCTCCTTCATCATTTGGCATTGCCTTGAATTGATTCATAAGCTGATAAAAAACATTTGTAAATTGCCACAAAATGCGCTTAAATCCAATTACTAAGACCTTAATGAATTAATTGGGGTTAAATTGAATATCGATTTACTACTCGCTAAAAGGATGCTTAAAAACCATTATAATTTAGGTCTACAAGATCAGCACTTTTGGTGTAATCAATTATTCATCTCAAGGTTTGCCAACCTCAACAAAGTGCAAGATAAAGGAAACTTTCCTTCTCAACCTCATCAAATTTCAAGGATATCATGAAGTGGAGAGGCTCATGAGAGAGGAATCTCAATGGATGAAGGAAGTTAAAAAAACGGTCGTATCCACTTTGGGAGTGTAAGAGGTTGATAATCTTGCCCACATGCAAGCTAGCTAGGAAAGAGAGTGAATAGGAGAAAGAACAAGAGGAGAAAATCAAAGGAAAGAAAAAGGGGAAAAGTATAGAGAAAGATGGCTCGATGATGTTAGTAGCGAAGAAGACCATGTAGAGGATAAGTCATCAAGGAAGAATCTTGATGAAGAGAAACAGCCTCCACTTTTTCCTCCAAGCTTCTGTATGGGAAAAATATACAGAAGCAAGTTCTCAAGTGAGGGATGCAAACTTTTCATATGGGATCTGGGGCAAGCTCAATCAGGTAATCAATTTTTTGATGGGACTTAGTCTTTCTAAAGACTAGCTAGTCCCATATCTTTTTTTTTCAACTTGTTACTTGTTTTATAGTTTGATGTTCAATGTTTTAATTTTTGATTTCAATGCTTTAATTTGATTTCAATGCTTTAATTCTAATTTGTTTTGATGTAATATAGGTCTTTTGGCATGATCAAAATCAAGAGAATGTAAAAAAAAAAAGGTGAAAGAAGGAAGTTGGGAATCAAGAGGAGCTTCAAAAGCAAGGAGAGAGCATGGGCTGCGAAATTTCGCAGCAAAAGTGAGCCGCTGCGAAAATGGCTACCCGCTGTTAAATGGATTTCGCAGTCCGCCCATCCTCCTCTGTGAAAATTTTTGCAGCTGCGAAGAGACCCCATGGCACATGAGTTCCATTTCGCAGCCAAGTACACCTGTTTCACAGCTGCGAAATGGCTGCCCAAGCTTTTCACGCCTTGAGATCCTGCCGTTTTGCAGCCGAAGCGCCATTTCAAAGGGTGTTTCGCAGCTGCGAAACCACCCTTTTGGACACATGAGTGCCATTTCGAAGCCCCGTACAGCTCATTTCGCAGCTGCCGAAATGGTTGCGAAATCTCCACACCTTCAAAATCCTTCAGCGCGCACATCATGAGCTGAAATGTTGCGGGCCGCACCCCTGTTGGACACATTTCGAAGTACTTTATAAAGTTAATTTCATGCATACTATATTTCATTTCAAATCTTGGGAAGTCAGGAGTCCATAGCTTCAACGATGCTCGATTTGGAGTTGAAACGAAGAAGTTATGGCCGTTTGAAGTATGATTGTGCACACCATGAACCGAAATGTTGCAATTTTTTCTAACTGTTGGACACATTTTTGAAGTACTTCCTGGAGCTCAAATTATGCATACTATATCTCGTTTCAAATATCGGGAAGTCAGGAGTCCCATAGTTTCAAACGGTGCTCGATTTGGAGTTGAAACAAAAAAGTTATGATCGTTGAAGACAAGCGCGCAAACCATGAACGGAAATGTTGCAGCCGCACCCCCTTTTGCTACTGTTTGGACACATTTTTTGAGCATTCTGGAGCTTAAATTATGCATACCATATTTCGTTTCTAAGCTTAGGAAGTCAGGAGTCCCAGTGCTTCAAACGGTGTGCGATTTGGATTTGAACGAAGAAGTTATGGCCATTTGAAGACAAACCACGCAAAGCCAAGCGGGAATTTTTTTGATTTTGCAGCCGCACGCCCCCAATTCGAAGGGTGTTTTCGCAGCTGCGAAACCACCCTTTGGCACACGAGTGCCACTTCGCAGTGTCGCACGCCCATTCTTAGCTGCGAAATAGGCTGCGAAATCCCCACCTCTTGCATAGCTGCGAAAATTCCCCTACTCCGCGAAATCCACCCCCTGCTGCGAAACTGCTCCAAGCTTCAAAAATGGGCTGCAAAATTCCCATTTTGTTTGCCAAATGATTTCCAAACTTCCAAATGGCTGTGAAATGATCTCCAAGCTTCAAAATGGCTACGAAACGATTTCCAAGCTTCAAAATGCTGTGAAAATGTTTCTATTTTCTCCATGAGCTGCGAAACTCCTTTGTCTACGAAATGATTTCGCAGCCCCATAGCTACCCCCTGTGAAAATCCTCCATTTGCTGTGAAAATGACCTTTTGATTGAGAAAATGATTTTCCAAACTTCAAAATGGTTTGTGAAAATGATTTCCCAAACTTCGAAAATGGGCTGCAAAAATGTTTTCTTTTTTTCCTTTTGGCTTCTGAAATGGCTGAAGAAATGGCCTCCAAGCTATGAAATGATTTTGTTGAAAACACCTTTACCAAAGCCAAGGGAAGTTGCAAAAATGCCAAACAAAGCCTCATAACCATGCATCTAAGGAGAGAGCCCCATGCACCTGAGATCACACACACGAAGCCTCTCACTCCATTTTTTACCTCCTAAACTATCAGAGCCCATGGCTCCACTGAGAGCTCCAACTGAGGAGACTATACCACCTAAGGAGACTACTAAAACAGAGGCCAAAGTCCTGATCCAATCCACTCAAGAGGACACCACAGACGCATCAGCTCCACAGAACTTACCATTACTTGATCATCTCTTTACTTTTTGTCTTTACATATTATATTAGTATAGATAATTCCATGTTTTGATGTCTTATATTCTGGGATTGGATGTATTACTGATGATACATCATATATAGACATCATTTTTTGTTTAAACTTGGCATTTTCTTATTTCCCTCTACTCACTAACTCTTATGTTTCTTTGAAACATGTGGTTTCTCCTATACGACTCAGACTCCATGTCACTCAGGAGGTACCCACTTCCTCCCTATTTTTCAATCGCTTTTGTCACATTGAGGACAATGTTCAGCTTGGGTTGGGGGGAGAGTTGAGGAAAGTAAGTATTGTTAATAATGCTAAGTTTATTTTGGTAATTTAATTGTTTTTTGCTTAATTTTAAAAAAAATTAAAGTTTTTTATTCTACTCTCCATGGTTATTAAGGGAAAAAATTTTCAAAATGAAATGGGAGAAATTGAATTTTGTCTTTTTACTTGACTTAGAGTTTGTATTATGCTTACTAAAGTTGATGAATTATTGAAACTTCTATTGAATTCAACCTCAGTTCTTCCACTTTAAGCTATTCACACACTGTGCACAATAGGTTCTGATTATAAGATGAAAAACTATTTTCCTCTTGACTTAGGAAAATTTAGACTTGGTACCTTTGACCTCATTTAATAGTGTTAGGACACCTTATAAAAGGCCAATGAGCCTTTGAAAAAAAAGAAGAAAGAAAGAAAAATGTTTGCTTGCCTTGAAACCCGAGCAAGGTCTGAGGGGTATATGATGAAAATCTTTAAAACTTGGTGCCCTAAGCCTTCATTGGTTGGGAGTCACCGACCTCAATGCTCGTTACAAGGGTGAATAGGTGGAGTTTAACATACTGTAGGTGCTTGGGTATTAAAATTCATTCTCAAAAGCTCGGGGTAAAATCCGAGGAGTTAGTGGTTGAAAGATCCTTAAAGCTTGATGCCCTAAACCTTAATTGGTTGGGAGTCATCGATGGACCTCCGTTACATAGACAATTTAGAAAAGAATGCCTTTAAGCCTTGTACTTCTACAATGAAAAAAATTGTGAAATAAAAGGGTGCGTTCTTAGCCTATTAAATTTTGTCAGTTTGCTAAGTGTTGAAAAAGAACTAGGTTGTGGGGAGAGATTAGTTTAGCATACTATATTCAGAAGCTATCAAGTAACACTTAGATTTTTGTGGAAGAGTAAGGTTTAAGTCCATTGGAAAGTGGAAATGATTTTAAAGCTTCAATTTGCATAATGCCTTCTCTTTATGAATTGTGATTAGGTAAATTATTTGATAACTCTTGCTGAAATTTGAGTTTTATATCTTTAATGTCCCATGTGAGAGCTTGATCATCATGCCACTTAAATTTTTTGAAGTGATCAGCATGATTTTGTAAAGTATATTACTGTTTAGTTTATTTTTTTCTCTCCTTTATTGCTAAGGAACTAGCAATATGTCGGTTGGGGGGAATGATTACTACTCAAAAAGTGCTATTTGATATCTTGTAATTAACTCTTTTAAACACTTTTAAGAATTAGTTATTACCTTTTAACTCAATTAGCATATTAAGTACCTTTGCAATCGTTTCTAATCAAATTATGTAAGTTTTGGTGGCTTTTGATAGTAATTTGATCACCAAAGCAATCCAAGATTAATGAGAGTTCTATGGAATCCATGGCAAAGCAATTGGAAACTCATTAACATGAAGAACCTAAGCTTTGAAGCTTTATAGTCCTTTGCCATAAACAAATCATGAATGCAAGGATGAAAGCAAAAAGATAAATCTAACGTGAAGAATTCAAGAGGACATCAATTGTTGGACACTTTTGGGGGCACTTCCTGGAGCCCATTTGATGCATACTATATTTCGCTTCGAAGCTTGGGAAGTCAGCAATCCAACACTTTAAACGGTGTACAAATCAGAGTTGAAATGAAAAAGTTAGAGCCATTGGAAGCCGATCACACCAAGCTAAAGGCCAATTTCGCAGGCTGCGAAATCAGCCTTTGGCTGCGAAATCACAAGGTGATGGCTGCGAAATCAGCCTTTGGCTGTGAAATTTCACAGCCATCTTGCATGCCTGCAAAATCCTCCTGAGTGCTTCCAGATATTTGCAATTGACATTTTTAGATTTTTTACTTCAGATATTTGATGTATAAATCCCCATTTTCTCCTTGTAATCCACCAATTATAGGATTCCTTAGTTATTAAGTAAGAACAAAAGGGTGAATAACCTCATATATATTGTTTTTGTAATTTTCATTACAAAGATCTCTCCGGAGCTTGTTCTCAAGGACATCATCTTTTGTATAGTTTTGAAGGAAGTAAAATACAAAGCTTTACTCTGCCTTACCTACTCAATTTGATTGTATTTTTCTTACTAGCCAAACAAGCTCTGAGGATGTTTCCTCAGAGAATTAGTGGCTAGACTTTTTGTCTCTTGGAGCTAAGGTAGCTGGGTAAGGTGCCGAATGCAAGAATTGGTAGTTTTGTTGTTTCAGCTGTTAATGAAGAGAAAGTGTAACCCATTTATGGTTTCTATGTTTTTAGTTAACTTAAAACGCCTTCAATTCACCTAGGCCAACACTTGGTAAGGCAAGTGATCTCCGTTCGTTGAGATGCACTAGTTTACCTCTTGCGAGCCTTTGGGAGGTGACTTGAAGGTTGGATTTTCTAGAATTGCCAACACTTAGTAAGCTTTTGGACTCTAAGGAGACATCCATTAGTTATCTCTTACGAGCTTGAGAAGGGAAGTCCAAGGTTAATGATCACCTTGAATGGAAAATGCTAGGTGAGAGGCACGAGCCATTGCAAGATGCATCAGTGAGAGGGAATTAGTGCTGAAATCCATAGAAGGGATGCATTTGTACAACACCGGTTGGGGAATTAACTATATGTTAATTCTCCAATGCGAGGAAAAGAACCAAAGTGACCGGAACTCTGTTTTTGCATGAGGAGCCTGACCCCAGTGATCCTAAAACTCTAAGAAACGTTTTTTCTTTATAAGTAATTCCCATTACTTTCTTTTTCGTTAGCTTGAAACCAATCCTTTTTCAACCAAAGTTTTTGTTTTCTTTTGAAGCTAACCTTGAAATGAAAAAACACCAATTCAACTTTGAATTGGTATCAGTTGTAAGTTGAAAACCCTTCCAAGTGAACGATCCTAGAGCCACTTTTCTATATTAGCTTAGGCTATCCTAGTGCATGGTGATATAGGTTATAAATTTTGTTGATTACTCCTGCCTGAGGATCAAACTCAAGGTACACCAGCTAGGAATGAATCAGCCACTCTAGGTCTTAAGCTTAGGGCTTTAGATGCTATAAACAGCTCTATGTTGTGGTTGGCATGAACGACTCTAAGTCCTTAACTCAAGCCTTTAGATGTTATGAACAACTGAAGACCGTTCATAACATGAGCCACTCTCGATCGTGAGTTCAGGGCTTTAGATGTTATGCACAACTCTGGGGTTGTGGTTGATATGAACAACTCCAGGTCGTGAGCTCAGGGCTTTAGATTATATGAAGTGCTCATGGTTGTCGATGACAAGAAAGGCTCCAGGTCGTGAGCTCAAGACTTTAGATTGTATGAACTACTTAGGGTTATGGATAACATGAACGACTTTGAGTCTTGAGCTTAGGGCCCTAGATGCAATGAACAACTCTAGCCTGGGGATGTCATGAAAGACTTTGGGTTATCATCTCACAACTCTAGATGCTATGAATAGTTTAGGGTTGTGGATGACATCAACCACTCTAGGTCTTGAGCTCAAGGATCTAGATGTTATGAACAACTCTAGCTTATGGTTGACATGAATGACTTCGGTTTGTGAGCTTAAGGAACTAGATGCTATTAATAGCTTAGGGTTGTGGATGACATGAGCTGCTCTAGGTCATGAGCTCAAGGCTTTAGATGCTATGAACAGGCTGTGGTTGACATGAACAACTCCGGGTCATGGGCTTAGGGTCCTTGATGCTATGAACAACTCAGGGTTGTTAATGACATGAAAGACAATGGGTCATGAGCTAAGGGCTCTTAATACTATGAACAACTCAGATTTGTGGTTGACATGAACGACTCTTGGTTGTAAGCTCAGAAAACTAGTTGCTACGAATAGTTGAGCACTCTGGATAACATGGGCTACTCTGGATCATGAGCTCAAGGCTCTAAATGCTATGAACAATATTGGGCAGTGGTTAACATGAATAGGTCCGAGTCATGAGCTCAAGGCTCAATATTTTGTGAACAACTCAGAGTTGTGGATGACAGGAACAACTATAGGTCGTGAGTTCACAGCCCTAGATGCATTGAACAACTCTAGGCTATGGTTGGCATGAAATACTCTGAGGTTTAAGCTCATGGCTCTAGATGCTACAAACAACTCAGAGCTATGGATGACATTAGAAACTCTAGGTCTTGAGCTCAGGGCTCTAAATGCTATGAACAAATCTAAGTTGTGGTTGACATGAATGACTCTAAGTCGTGAGCTCCAGGCTTTAAATGCTATTAATAGCTCAGGGTTATGGAAGACATAAGGTACTCTAGGTCATGAGCTCAGGGCTCTAAATGCTATGAATAGCTTCGAGTTATGGTTGAGATGAATGGCTTCGAGTCTTAAGCTCAGGGCTCTTGATGCTATGAACAATTTAGAGATATCAATGACATGAAAGACTACTGGTCATGGGCTCAGCGTTATAGATACTATCAACAACTCAAGCTTATGGTTGAAATGAACGACTCTCGATCGTGAACTAAAGGCTCTAGTTGCTATGAACAACTAAGGGATATGGATAACATGGGATACTCTTGGTTGTGAGTTGAGGGCTCTAAATGCTATGAACAACGTTGAGATGTTGTTGACATGAATGACTCTATGTCGTGACCTCAGGGCTCTAGATGTTATAAATAGCTCAGAGTTGTAGATGAGATGAACGTTTCTAGCTTGTGGGCTGCCTAAGATGCAATGAACAACTATAGGTTGTGCTTGGCATGAAAGACTCTGAGTTATGAGCTCATGGTTCTAGATGCTATGAACAACTCAAGGCTATGGATGACAGTAGCCACTCTAGGTCTTGAGCTCAGTTCTCTAAATGCTATGAACAACTTTGGGTTGTGGTTGACATGAATGATTGTGAGTCGTGAGCTCATGCTCTAAATCCTACTAATAGCTTAGGGTTGTGAAAGACATGAGGTGCTCTAGGTCATGAGCTCAGGGCTCTAGATGCTACGAACAGATTTAGGCTATGGTCGATATGAACGACTTCTAGTCATGAGCTTAGGGCTCTTGATGCTACAAACAACTTAGAGTTGTGAATGACATGAAAGACTACGGGTCATGGGCTCAGCGTTGTACATACTATGAACAACTCAGACTTATGGTTGACGTGAACGACTATCGATTGCAAGCTTAAGGCTCTAGTTTCTATGAACTGCTAAGGGTTGTGGATAACATGGGATACTCTTGGTTATGAGCTCAAGGCTCTAAATGCAATGAACAACATTGGGTTATGGTTGACATGAATGTCTCTATGTCATGAGCTTAGGGCTCTAGATGCTATAAACAACTCAGAGTTGTGGATGACATGAAGGAATCTAGGTCGTGGGCTCAGGGCCCTAGATGCAATGAACAGGTCTAGGTTGTGGTTGGCATGAAAGACTCCAAGTTGTCAACTCATGGCTCTAGATGCTATGGATGACATTAGCCACTTTAGGTCTTAAGCTCAGGGCTCTAAATGCTATGAACAACTCTAGGTTGTGGTTGACATGAACGACTCCGAGTCATGAGCTCAGGCTCAAGATGCTATTAATAGCTGAAGGTTGTGGAAGACATGAGGTACTCTACGTCGTGATCTTAGGGCTCTAGATGCTATGAACAGATTTGGGCTATAGTTAAGATGAAGGACTTCGGGTTGAGATTAGGGCTCTTGGCTATAAACAACTTAGAGCTATCAATGACATGAAAGACTACGAGTCATGACCTTAGCACTGTAAATACTATAGACAACTCAGGGTTATGGTTGACATGAATGACTCTTGATCATGGGCTCAAGGCTCTAGTTGCTATGAACAGCTATGGGTTGTGGATACTCTTGGTTGTGAGCTTAGGGCTTTAAATGCAATGAGCAACGTTGGGCTATGGTTGACATGAATGACTCTTTGTCATGAGCTCGATGTTATAAACAACTCAGAGTTGTGGATGCCAAGAACAACTCTAAGTCATGGGATCAGGGCCCTAGACGCAATGAACAGGTCTAGGCTATGGTTGGCATGAAAGACTCCGAGTTGTGAGATCATGGCTCTAGATGCTATAAACAACTTAGGGCTATGGACGACATTATCCACTCTAGGTCTTGAGCTGAAGGCTTTAAATGCTATGAATAGCTATGGATTGTGGTTGACATGAATGACTCTAAGTCATGAGCTCAGGCTCTAGATGCTATTAATAGCTCAAGGTTGTGGAAGACATGAGGTACTCTAGGTTGTGAGCTCAAGGCTCTAGATGTTATGAATAAATTTGGGCTATGGTTGAGATAAAGGACTCTAGGTCATGAGCTTAGGGCTGCTGATGCTATGAACAACTTAGAGTTGTCAATGACATGAAAAACTATGGGTCATGAGCTCATTGCTGTAGATACTATGAACAACTCAAGGTTATGGTTGACATGAATGACTCTCGATCGTGAGCTCAAGGCTCTAGTTGCTATGAACAACTAAGGGCTATGGATAACATGGGATACTCTTGGTTGTGAGCTCAGGGCTCTAAATGCTATGAATAACGTTGGGTTGTGGTTGATATGAATGACTCTGTGTTGTGAGCTCCGGGCTCTAAATGTTATGAATTGCTCAGAGTTGGGGATGACATGAATGACTCTAGGTCGTGAGCTTAGGGCCCTAGATGCAATGAACAACTCTAAGTTCTTGTTAGCATGAAAGACTCTAAGTTGTGAGCTAATGGCTCTAGATGCTATGAACAACTCAAGGCTATGGATGAAATTAGCCACTCTAGGTTGACATGAATGGCTCTCAGTTGTGAGCTCAAGGCTCTAGATCCTATGAATAATTAAGGGTTGTAAATGATATGAACGACTTCGGGTCATGAGCTCAAGCCTCTAAATACTATGAACAACTCAAGGTTGTGGTTGACATGAAAAACTCCATCCTATGATCTTAAGGCTCTAAGTGATGTGAACAACTATTGATGACATGAACGACTCCGTCTCTTGCGCTCATGCCTTTAGATACTATGACTAGCTTAAGGTTGTTGATTTGAAAGACTCTGGATCATCAACTCAAGGCTCTAGATGCTATGAACAGATTAGGGTTGGGGGTTGAAATGAACGAGTCTAGGTCGTGAGCTAAGGCCTCTAGATCTTATGAAAAAGTTTGGGTTGTGGATGACATGAACAACTCCAGGTCATGAGCTCAGGCCTTTAGAGATTATGAATAGTTCAAGCCTATGGTTGACATGAAACACTCTAGTCATGAGCTTAAGGCTTTAGATGTTATGCACAGCTCAAGGCTATGGTTGATATGACTGACTCTAGGTCATGAGCTCAAGGTTCTAGATGCTATGAGTAACTTTAGGTTGTGGCTGACATGAAACGGATATGATAATGGTAAGGGTAACAGTAATGGTAACGGTAACAGTCACAGTAATGGACAGAGTAACGGTGACGATAATGGTAACGGTGATCGTAACGGTTACAGTAATGGTAATAGAGATGCAAACAATGACGATAATGGTAACGATGCCGATAACGGTTACGGTAATGGTTACGATGATAGTAACGGTAACGGTGACAGTGATAGTAATAGTAACAGTGACGGTGATAGTAACGGTAACGGTGTCGTTGATGATGGCGGTAATAATGATTGTATCGGTAACAGTGACGGTGACAGTAATGATGACGGTTACGATAATGGTGATGGTAACATGGTCACAGTAACGATGATGGTAACGGTTACAATGACGGTAATGATAATGGTAACGATAACGATGACGGTAACGGTTACGGTGATGGTAATGATAACAGTAACGATAACGATAAAGGTGACGGTAACAGTAAGGGTAATGGTAACCGGTAACGATGACGGTAATGGTGATGGTAACGGTGATGGTAAAGGTAACAGCAATGGTTTCAAATACGGTAACGGTAATGGTGACAGTGAACATAATAGTAATGGTAAGGGTGACGATGATGGTGGCAAGAACGGTAATGGTAACGGTGACAGTAATGGTATCGTAGACGGTAACGGTAATGGTAATGGTGACGGTAATGGTAACGGTAATGTAATAGTAAAGGTGACGGTTACCATAACGGTAATGCTAACGTTGACGATAACGGTGACGGTAGCGAGATGATAACGGTGACATTGACGTAATAGTGACGGTTACGATGATAGTAATGCTAACAGTGACGGTCGATAACGGTGACGGTAATGGTGATGGTAATGGTAACGGTAACGGTAATGGTGATGGTAATGGTAATGGTGATGGTAATGGTAACGGCGTGGTGACAAAACGGTCAGAATAAAGGTAACGGTGATGGTGACGGTAACGATAAAGGTGACGGTAATGGTAACAATGGCAGTAATGGTGATGGCAATGGTGACGATAACGGTGACGGTTACGGTAACGGTAATAGTGATAATAACAGTAACGGTAACAATGATGGTAACGATGAATTTAACAGTAATGGTAACGGTGACGACCACGATAACGGTGATGGTAATGGTGACAGTAATGGAAACGGTAAGGGTGACGGTGATGGTAACAGTATCAATAGCGGTGACAGTAATGGTGATGGTAACGGAGATGGTAATGGCAATAGTAACAGTCACGGTAACGGTGATGGTAATAGTAATAGTAACGGTAATTGTAACGGTAACGGTGACGAAAACGGTCACGGTAACGATCACAATCACGATAACAGTGATGGTAACGGTTACGGTGATGGTAACAATAACGATGACAGTAACGGTAACGGTGGCGGTGACAGTAACGGTAACGATAACTGTCACAGTTACACTAACTGCCATGGTAACGGTAACAATAACAGTATTGGTAACAGTCACAGTAATGGTGACGGTAACAGTAACGATAACATTGACGGAAAATGGCAATCATAATGGTGACGGTTATGGCGACGAGAAACGATTATGACAATGGTTACAGTGGAGGTAATGGTGACTATGAAAGTAATGGTAACAACAACGGTGATAGTGATAGTCACGGTAATGGTAACACTGACGGTGATGGTGATGGTAATCGTTACAGTTACAATGACGGTGACGGTAACGGGTGATAGTAATGATGATGATTACGGTAATGGTGACAATAACTGCCATAGTGATAGTAATGGTCATAGTCAAAATGACAGTAACGATGACGGTTACAATAATAGTGACGGTAACAATAACGGAAATAGTAACGGTAAAGGTAACGGTGAGGGTAACGATGACAGTTATAACAACGGTAACAATGACAGTGATGGTAACGATAAAGGTGAAGGCGAGAGAAATGGTAATAGCGACGGTGACAATAATGATAAGAGTAACGGTCACTATCATAGTAATCGTGACGGAAACTGTAACAGTAACAGTAACAGTAACAGTCACGGTAACGGTGACGGTAATTGTAACAGTAACAGTAACGGTAATGGTAACGGTGACGGTGATAGTAACAGTATCGGTAATGGTGACGATAATGATGATGGTATCGGTGATGATAACGATAACGATAATGGTAATGGTAACGGTGACGATAATGGTGATGGTAACGATAACGGTAACGGTAATGGTAACGGTGACGGTAATGATTACGATAACAGTAACAGTAATGGTAATAGTAACGATAAGAGTAACGGTGACAGAAACGATAACAGTGACGTAACAAAGATCGTAACGGTTACAATAACGGTTACGGAATAGCAACATTGACGGTGACGGTAATAGTAACGATAACGGTGACTGTGACGGTAACAGTAAGGGTAATGGAAACGGTAACCGTGACGATAATGATGATGATGACGATAACAGTGACGGTAACGGTGAAAATAACAATAACGGTTATGTTAATAGTAACGGATATGATAACGGTAACGGATACGGTAATGGTAATAGTAATGGTAACGGTAAGGGTAATGGAAACGATAATGGTGACAATAACGATGACGGTGATGGTAATAGTGATGGTAATGGTGATGGTAACAGTGACGGTTATAGTTACAATGATGGTAACGGTTACGGTAATGGTAATGTTGACAGTAACAATAACTGAAGCGGTAACGATAACAGTAATGGTAAGGTAACAGTAACAGTAACGATCACAGTAACCGTTACGATACCGATAACGGTAATGGTATCGGTAATAATGACGATAATGATGATAGTTATGGTGACTGTAACAATAACGATGACGGTGACAGTTATGGTGACAATAACGGTTACTATAACAGTAACGATAACAGTTATGGTCACGGTAACAGTGATTATAACGGTGACGGTGACGATAATGGTTACGATTACGGTGACGGTTATGGTAATGGTGACTATAACGGTGATGGTAACGGTGATGGTGATGGTAATAGTTTCGATAACGGTGATGATCACTGTAACAGTGATGGAAATGACGACCATAATAGTGATGATAATGGTGATGGTAACGGTGACAATAACAGTTACGAAAATGGGTAACAGTAACGATGATAGTAAAAATAACAGTAACGGTAACAGTGACAGTAACAACAAGGGTAATGGAAATGATAACGATGACAGTGATGGTAACGGTGACGGTAATGGTGACGGTAATAATAACTGAAACGGTAACAGTAACGGTTGTGGTGACTGTAACCGTGAAAGAAACAATGACGGTGACGATAACATTGTCGGTGATGGTCACGGTGACAGCAACGATGACGGTTACGGTAGTGGTGATGGTAATGGTGATGTAAGGTGACGATAACATTGTCGGTGACGGTAACGGTGATGGTAACGGTAACAGTAATGGTAATGGTGACGGTGACGGTAACAGTGACGATAATAGTGACGGTAACGATGACAGTAAATGTGACAATAATAGTTACGATAACGGTAATGGTAATGGTGACGAAAATAGTAATAGAAACGGTGACGGTAACGGTTGCGGTAACATTTACGATGACAGCCAAAGTAACGATGATGGTGACAATAACGGTAACGATAATGATGACGGTAGCGGTGACGGTCATAGATATGGTAACAATGACGAATACGGTAACTGTGACGGTTATGGTAATGGTGACGATGAAGATAATCGTGACAGTAAGGGTGATAGGTACGGTTACTGTGACGGTAACTGCAATGGTGGTGATGAAGATAATGGTGACTGTAACGGTAATGATAATGATCATAGTAACCGTTACGATAACGGTAATGGTAATAATATCGGTAACGATAACGACAATGATGACGGTTATGGTGACTGTAACAATGACCGTCACAATAACTGTAACAATAACGGTGACGGTGATGGTGACGATGACAATTATGGTGAACGTTAACGGTGATAGTAATGGTTACTATAACGGTGACAGTGATGGTAATGGTTACGATTACGGTGACGGTTATGGTAACTATGACTATATCGATGACGGTAACGGTGATGGTGATGGTAATGGTTTCGATTACGGTGATGATCACTGTAACAGTGATGGGAATGACGACCATAATAGTGACGGTAATGGTGATGATAACGGTTATGAAAACTATAACGGTGACACTAATGGTTATGAAAACGGTAACGGTAACGATGACAGTAAAAATAACGAAAATAATAACAGTGACTATAACAGTGATGGTAATGATAACAATAATGGTAACGGTGACATTATCGGTGACAATTGCAGTACAGTTATGGTAATAGTGACCGTAACTATGACAGTAACGATGATAATAATGATTACGATGACTGTAATGGTAACGGTGGCGGTCACGATAATGGTGACAGTCACGAGAATGGTGACTATCATGGTAAGAGTGACAATACCGATAACGATGATGGTAACAATAAGAGTGACATTGATGGTGACGGTGACGGTAACGGTAACGGTAACGGTCAAAGTGACGGTAATGGTAAAGGTCAAAGTGACGGTAACAGTAACAGTCAAAGTGACGGTAACGGTGATGATCACTGTGATGGTAATGGTGACAGTCACAGTAACGGTCATGGTCATGGTGATGGTCACAGTAACGATGACCAGTAACGGTAACAGTAATGATAACTGTAATAGTAATGGTAACGGTAACAGTGATGGTGACTGTAATGGTTATTGTAATGGTGACGATAATGGTGATGGTAACGATGGTGGTAACGATGACGGTAATGATGGCAGTAACGATTGCGATAACGGTAACAGGTGACAGTAAATGATAACGGTGACGGTAACGATAACGGTGATGGTAGTCATGATGGTAACGGTGACACTAACGGTCATGGTCTTGGTAACGATGACGAAAACGGTGATGGTAACGGTATAATAATGGTAATGGAAATGGTAACAGTGACATAAACGGTGATGGTGACGGTAAAACTGATGGTAATGATGGCGGTAATAGTTACGATGACGCTAACAGTAACGATGATGGTGACAGTAACGGTAACGATAAGGGTGACGGTGACGGTAACGGTGACGGCCACAGTCACGGATACTATAACAATGACGATTATGGTAATGATGATGGTAACAATCACGGTAATGGTGACAGTTACGGTTACTATGACAGTACCGACAATAGTGACAGTAACAACAATGGAAATAGTAACTGTAAGGGTAACAGTAACGTTGATAGTAATGATGGTGGTAATGATGACGGCAACGATAACAGTAATGATGACAGTAATGATCACAATAACGGTTATGATAACAGTAATGGTAATAGTAACAGTAATAGTATTGATAACGATGACGGTTACGGTGACTGTAATGATGATTGTCACGGTAATTGTAATGGTAATGGTTACGATTACAATGATAGTCATAGTAACGATGACAATAACGGTGACGATGATAGTAATAGTGTCGATTACGGTGACGATCACGGTAATAGTGATGGAAAATGGTGACAGTAATGGTGACGATAACAGTGATAGTAACGGTTACAAAGTCCGGTAACAGTAACGATAACGGTGGTGGTAATAGTGAGGGTACGGTAACAATGATGGAAACAGTGACGGTAACGGTGATGGTATAGATGACGGTGATAGTAACGGTAATGGTGAAAGTAACGGTAATGGTAACAATGACGGTGAGAGTAAAGTATTGGTAACAGTAACAGTAACGATGAGGGTAACGGTGATAGTAACGATGATGATAACGGTATCGGTAACGATAATGGTACTGGTATCGGTAATGATAATGGTGACGGTGACGATAAAGGTAACAGTAACGGCGTCGGTGACAGTAACGATGACGGTCACGATAACATAGACGGTAATGGTGACGGTAATGATGACAGTAACAGTGACGATGACGTGATGCTAACAGTGACGGTGACGTTGATGTTAACAGTGATAGTAATGGTACGATAATGGTGACGATAACGGTAATGGTGACGGTGATAGTAACGACAATGGTAATGGTGACGGTGATAGTGATGGTGATGATGATAGTGACGGTGACAATAATGGTATAGTGATGGTAACAGTTCCGGTAATGGTTATGGTGACGGTAACGCTAATGGTGATGGTAATAGTAACAGTAACGGTAGCAGTGACTGTAATAGTAACAGTAACGGTAGTAGTGACTGTAATAGTAACAGTAACAGTAGCAGTGACTGTAATAGTAACAGTAACGCTAACGGTAACTGTCATAGTAAGGGTAATGGTAACAGTGACAGTAACAATAAAGATAATGGTAATGGTAACGGAGACGGAAATGGTGACGGTGATAGTAACGTGAACGATGACAGTGACGATGATGGTAACTGTAATGCTAACAATGATGGTAGCGGTGATGGTTATGGTAATCGAGTCGGTAAAGGTCACGGTCACGCTAATGATCACAGTATCGGTGACGATAACAGTGATGGTAACGGTGACAATAATGGTTATGGTGACGGGTAACGGTGATGATAATGGTTATGGTGACGATAACGGTAATAGTAACGACAACAGTAGCACTAACGGTAGGATAGTAATGGTAACGGTGACGGTAACGGTGATGGTAATTGTGATGGTAACGGTGACAGTAATGGTTACGATAACGATAACAGTAATGATAATCGTAACGGTAATGGTGATGATAACGGTATAGTAATGGTAACGATAACGGTGACAATAATGGTGACAGTGACGGTAATGGTGATGGTAACGGTGAAGGTAACGGTAATAGTAACGGTGACGATAATGATAACTGTGCCGGTAACAGTGACGATAACGATAACTGTGACGATAACGATAACGATGACGATGACGGTGAAATAACGATGATGGTGACAGTGATGGTAATGGTGACAATTACAGTAACGGCCACAGTAATGGTGATGGTAATGATGACGGTAATGGTGATGGTAACTATGATTGTAACGGTAACAGTTATAGTTACTATGATGGTAATGGTAACGTAATAGTAATAGTATTAGTAACGACAACGGTGACAATATCGAAAAAAGTAACTATAATGGTAACGGTGATGGTAACAACAATGGTAATTGTAACGATGACGATAATAATGATGGTAACGGTGAAAGTAATGGTGATGATAACAGTTACAGTGACAGTAACGATAACAACAATGGTAATGGTGACGGTGACTGTAATGGTAACGGTGGCGGTAACGATATCGCTGATGGTGACGGTAATGGTAATGGTGATAATGACAGGTAACGATAATGCTGACGGTAAAGGTAACAGTAACAGTAAGGGTAACGGTACAAGTAATGGTTACGGTAACAGTAACGAAAATGGTGACGGTAACAGTAACCATATCGGCAACGATAACGTGTGATCGTAACGTTGACGGTGATGGTAATGGTAACGATGACGGTAACTGTGATTTTAACAATAACGGTAACGATAATGATGATGGTAACAGTAATGATAACAAAAATAGTGACGGTAATAGTAATGGTAAAGGTAACGATGACGATAACGATAACGGTCAGGGGTAACGGTAACGATAAAGGTAATTGTGACGATCAAGGTAACTATGATGGTAATAGTAACGGTAATAGTAACCTTAACGGTGACTGTAACGATGATGGAAACGTTTGAAGGTAACAATGAGATGATGGTGATGGTGATGGTAACGGTGATGGTAATTGTCACGCCCCAAAACCTGCTCCAAGGCATGACGGTCATTTCACACTTCAAGCTCAAAGTGGAAACAACACAAACATTCATATTGCAACTGGAAATTACCATTACCAAATTCCTGTTTAGAGTAGTAGAACAAAGATTCTAAAATCTTCAAATAATAATTTTGTTTTTGAAACTAACACATCAAACAAAGTGTTATTGTCCAAATAACTCCAAACTCAAATAATACTAATGCAAAACAAAATTTAACATCTAAACAATGCTCAAAATAAAGAGAATTTTGAAAAAAGTCCTAAACAAGCCAAATTCCCCTCCTAACCGTCACTCCTTACCCGAACTGAGGATACCTTAAAATTATCAACAAAGGGGAATGAGCTCAAAGCCCAATAAGGAATATTAATACAGTTTCATGGATCAAATAGTTTCAATCATGCTTACAAATAGGAGATTTATTGTAAAATCATTTTCATAAGAACGTTTGAGTACAAATATGCTAATACATTTTAAGGTGTTTAATCAAACATTTTCCTATATATCAAAAATCATTTCATATCCATTTCAAATCAAATTCATTTCAATTATTTTCACTCTAGTTATCAATTAACAAATAGTGCCCAATTAAGTGGGACTTTACAAATAGGTGGCTAGCCTCAAATGATCCTTTTAAGGTGGACGGAACCAAACACTACTAGTACTAGTAACCTCTAACCAAACCCCTAGAGGGTGGGGTCCAAATCAATTACATTCCCCACCAAGAAATGTAAAGGTCAACTATTATATCCCGTTGACAAATGCCAAAAAGTCAAAAGTCAACTATTATATCCTGTTGACAAGGGCCAAACAAACCAGAGTCAAACACTTATTTCAATTATTCAAATTTGCAAAACATAATATCTCCATATTTCTCTGTTGTAAACAAAATATAAGGTTCTAACATACTTTTCATGCAAAACATATTTGACCCATGCATAAAACAAACAATAACTCAAAACATTTCCAAATGATGTATATAAAAATTTTGTTTCTAAAAAAAAAACATTGCATTAATTTCCCTTACCTCAAAACAAGTCCTCAAAAACTTTGGAGAAAAATAATCCTGGAAAATCTACTCTTCACCTAACAAAGTATAACAGAAATAACCAATACTATTTATCTAAAATTATAGATTTGACAATCCTAAAATTTTAGGTATTCAAATTAATGTTTTTAATTATGAAAGATAATTTAATCTATTCCTATTTTAGAAAAATTTATAAATTTCTAATTCATATAAAACTTAAAATTTTATTTTCAATTTATTTCTTAGGACACAACATAATTTAATTAAACTACAATTTATTCTACAAATTAAATTTTATGCTACTTATTAGCTTAATATTTATCATTAATCTAATTATAATACTTTAAATTTAACTAATTTGTACTTCACCTCTTTTTTTTTTAATTTATACTTAATTTATTCTATCATTTTCATATATATATATATATATATATATATATATATATATATATATATATATTAAACACAACTACCATAGCAACCCTCACACAACTACCAATATAATATATTTAAATAAATAAAACATCCACCCACTCACACACTCCACGTAATGCCTCTTTATTAATATGAATATTACTATCTTCATCAACCTTCATTCTTCCACACGCAATCATTTTTTTTTTGCCACTGTGCACATTGTCTAAAAACCTATTTATTATTATTATTATACACTTCTAGAAATCACCCAATACATTGAAATCTTATAATTTTTTCTTCCTAATATTTTTCAATCCTTTAAGCCACATATAATCATATATTTATTTACTCATTTAATTTTTGAAATTCCATTGTTTAGATCTATTCATCTAAGAAATTTTGAATTTCACTATTTTCATCAATAGAACAACCTATATTCCTAATTTCAATATTTTGACCTAAAGTTTTAAAATAAATTAGCCCTAGCCTAAATCGAAATCTTCCAAAGAATTTATTTTTTTTCATCTAAAAACTTAAGATTTGTCAATTTTCAACAATAAATCAAAATCTTAAACTTTCAATATTTTGATATTAAAACGAATTAAAAAAAAAAAAAAACTAACCCTAATCTAAATAATTTTTTTTTTCAAAGAATAATTAGCGTGTTTAGAACTAACTAACCAATATAATATATTAATTTAGGGTTAGAATCTTACTTGAAAAAATATGAACTTCAAACTTTGAACCTCTAACCCTTGAGCCCTATGATCTCCAATTCTCTAATTCTGGTTGATAGGGTTTCCTGAATGAAGAAGACAAGAGGAAAATCTAAATTTATACCTAAGATTTTTAATTGTAAAAGGACTCTTTCACCCTTAATGAATTTAATTAATTACCTAATTACTTTATAAATTACCATTTTGCCCCTAGATTAAACTTTGGGGTGTTACAGTAACGGTTACAGTGATGGCAATGGTAACGGTGACGGTGACAATAAGTGTAACGGTAACGGTAACGGTCATGGTGGCAGTATCATTCATGGTCAAGATGACGGTAACGGTGACAGTAATGTTGACGATAACGGTGATGGTTACGGTTACTATGAAGGTAACGGTAACGATAACGGTAGAAGTAATGGTGACGATAACAATAATAGAAATGGTAATGGTAACGGTAACAGTAACGGTAATGGTAACGATAACGATGATGGTTATGGTAACGGTGACGATAACGGTTACCGTGACAGTAATGGTAATGGTGACGGTGATCGTAATAGAAACGGAAAGGGTGATGGTAACGATAACGGTAATGGTCGCGGTAATGGTATCGCAGACAGTAATGGTAATGGTAAACGTGACGGAGATGGTAACGGTAACATTGAGGATAAAGGTTACGGTAACAATAATGGCGAAGGTAACCATAACGGTTTTATGGTAACAGTAACAGTAACGGTAACGATAACAGTAACCGTAATGGTAATGGTAACGGTGACGATGATGGTAATGGTGACGGTAACAGTGACGATTACGGTAATGGTGACGGTAAAGGTCACGGTCATGGTAAAGGCCATATTAACGGTGATTGTAACGGTAACGATACCCCTCACGGTAATGGTTACGGTGATGGGTGACAGTGATGCTAACGATGATGATCTAGTCACAAAGATGGTAACGGTGACGGTCACGGTGATGGTAATAGTAACGATGACGGATAATGGTTATAGTGACGGTAAAGGTAACTATCTTGCTAACGGTCACGGTAATGGTTAAGGTGACTGTAACGGTAACGGTGACGATAATGATGATGGTGATGGTGACGGGTAACGGTGATGATAATGGTGACGATAATAGTAACAATGATAATAACAATAACGGTGATTGTAATAGTAGCAGTAACAGTCATGGTAATGGTGACAATAAAAGTAATAGTACCGATAACGGTGATGGTAATGGTAATGGTAACAATGACGGTAATGGTGACAGTAATAGCGACGATATTAGTTATGGTGATGGTAACAGTAACGGTCACGGTCACGATCACAGTTACGATAACAGTGACGGTGACGGTAATGGTGATGCTAATGAAGACGGTGACGGTCACAATGATGGTGATGGTGATGGTAACGATGACGGTCAAGGTGATAGTAACGGTAATGGTAACGATAACGGTAACGGTGATGTCAATGGTGACAGTAAAGTTGACAGTAACGGTTATGACAAACTGTAACAGTTACAATAATGTAACAGTAACATTGATGGTAACGGTAACGGTCACGAATCACGATTATGATGATGGTGACGGTGACGTTGACGGTAACGCGTGATGCTAAGATGACTCTAACGGTCACAATGATGGGTAACAGTGATGGTGACGATGACAATAATGGTAATGGTGACGATAATGGTAATGGTGATAGTAACGGTGACGGTAACGGTTATAGTGACAGTAAAGGTTATAATATTGGTAACGGTCACGGTAATGGTTAGGGTGACGGTAATGGTAACGATAATTGATAACGGTGATGGTGACCATAACCGTAATGGTAAAGATGACGGTGACGTAATAGTAACAGTGACAATGACGGTGATGGTGACAGTAACGGTTACGGTAACTGCAACGGTGACAGTAACAGTTATAGTGATGGTAACGGTAATGATAACGGTAATGATGATGGTAATGGTAATGGTGACGGTAACGATGACGGTAATGGTGACGGAAACGACGATGGTAATAATGATGGAAATGGTGATGGTAACAATGACAGAAAAGGTGATGGTAATGGTGACGGTAACAGTGACAGAAAGGGTGACGGTAACGGTGACGGTTGATAGTAAAGGTAATGTTGACAGTGATGGTGACCGTGATGGTAACGGTAACGATGACGGTCACGGTCACGGTGATGGTACGGAAAAGGTCATAGTAACGGAGATGATAACGATGATGGTATTGGTATCGGTTACGGTGACGGTAACAGTAATGACTACAATAGCGGTGTCGATAAAAGTAACGATAATGGTGACGTGACGATGACGGTTACAGTAACAATGGTAGTGATGGTAATGGTAATGGTTACGATAATAGTGATGGTAACAGTTACGATAACGGTTATATGGACGTTAACGGTAAATGTAACGGTAAGGGTGACGGTCATGATGACAGTAATGGTGATTGTAACGGTAACAATGATAGTAACGGTAACAGTAACGGTGACAGCAACCCCAATGGTAATGGTAACACAGACGATAATGGTGACGGTAATGATAACAGTGAAGGTAACTGTGATGGTAATGGTAAAGGTGATGGTAGCGATTAAATGTGATGGTAATGATGACGTTAACGATAACAGTGATGGTAAGGGTGACAGTAACATTAACAATAATGGTAACAGTAACGGTAATAGTGAAGATAACGATCACGATGATGGTAACAGTTATGGTAATGGTAACGATGACAGTAACAGTAAGTAATTGGTAACGTTGACAATAACGTTAACGGTAACGATAACAGTAACGGTAACGGTCATGGTAACAATAATGGTAGCGGTAACAGTGACGATAATGGTAACGGTGATGGTGATGGTAATGGTCACAGTCACGATAATGATCACTGTGCCGATGACGGTAATGGTTACCACAAAGGTAACGGTCACCACAAAGGTAACGGTCACAGCAAAGGTAATGACGTTAATGGTGACAAGCCACAGTAACGGTCATGTTATGGTAATGGTAACGGTCACGTTTAAGGGTAAACAGTGATCATAACAGTGATGAAAATGGTGATGGTAATGAGTGACGGTAATGGTCACATTAACAGTGACGGTAATGGTAATAGTAATAGTGATGGTGACAGTAACAGTAGCTATAACGGTAACGGTGACGGTGACGCTGGTGGTAATAGTCACGGCCTTAGTGATGGTAATGATGACGGTCACGGCAAAGGAATGACAACGGTGACAATAACAGTAATGGTAAGGTAACGGTCACGTTAATGGTGATAGTCACAATAACGGTCACATTAACGGTAATGATAACAGTCACGTTAACGGTAATAGTGATTGTAACAGTGATGAAAACGGTGATGGTAACGGTGATAATAAAGGTAACATTAACAATGACAGTAACGGTAACAATAACAATGATGGTGACAGTAACAATTGCTATAATGGTAACGGTGACGATGACGGTGGTGGTAACGGTCATAGCCTTGATTATGGTAACGATGACGGTCACGGTGGCGATAACAATGACGATTATGGTAATGGTGATGGTAACGGTCTCGGTGACAGTAACGGTAACAGTAACGGTGATGGTGATGGTAACGATGATGGTGACAGTTACAATAACGGTTACCGTGATGGTAACGATAACGGTAACAGTAACGATGATGGTGACCGTAACGGTAATAGGAAGGGTGATGGTGACGGTAATGGTATTCGGAAGGTAACGTATTTCGGACGATAACGGTGATGGTAATAGTAACGCTGACGGTGACGGTCACAGTGACAGTGTTGGTAACGGTGACGGTAACGGTAATGGTAATGGTGACGAGAACAGTCATAATGACGGTAAGAGGACCGATGATGGTAACAGGACCGATGATTGTAACAATCACAGTGACGGTAATGGTGACGATAACTGTAATGGTAATAGTGACGGTAACGATGACAGTAACCGATGATGGTGACGGTAACAGTCACGGTATAGTAATAATGACCATGACAGTAATGGTGATGGTGATGGTAACGGTAACGGTTACAGTCATGATCATGGTGATGGTAACGATGAGGGTCACGGTGACAGTAATGATAATGTTTATGTTAATGGTGACGGTAAAATCACGGTAATGGTGGACGGGAACAATAACGAAAACAATAATCATAACGATAACGATTACAATAACAGGAATGGTAACAGTAACGATGATGGTAACAGTGACGGTAACTGTCATGGTGATAGTGATTGGTAACGGTGACAGTGATGATAACGTTACGATGACGATAATGGTAACAATAATGGTAACGGTGATGGTGACGGTAATGGTATCACTAACGGGTAATGGTAATGGTAACGGTGACAGTATCAGTAACGCTGACGGTAACGGTAACGATAACAGTAATGATAATGGTAACGGTGACAATACCGGTGACGGTAACAGTAACGGTGACAGTAACGGTAACAGTGATGGTAATGGTGACAATAACGGTAACGGTAAGGGAGACGGTTGCGATGACGTTGACGGTAATAGTGATGGTAACGGTGATAGTAACAGTAATAGTGACGATAAGACTAACGGTGACAGTAACGGTGATGGTAACGGTGATGATACTAGTCATGATGATGATAATGGTGATGGTGATTGTAACAATAATGGTGAATATGATGCAATTGGTGGCTTGTAACGGTGACAGTAACGGTTACGATGATGGTAACGGTAACAAAAACTTTGATGAAAATAGTAATGGTAATGGTAAATGTAACGATTACGGTGACGGTAACCGTAATGGTAGCGGTAACAGTGACCGTAATGATAGATGTAACGGTGATGGAAACCGGTGATAGTAAATGGTAATGATAACAGTGACAGTAATTGTGACAATTATGGTAATGTGACGGTAATGGTCATGGTCATGGTAACGGTCATAGTAATAGTGAGGGTAATGGTTACGGTGACGGTAATGGTAAAGTAAAGGTAAGGGTAATGGTAACTGTAACGGAATGGTAATGGTAACAAAAACATTGACGATAACAGTAACGGTACAATAAAGGTAACGATGGCGGTAATTGATTGTGGTAACGGTTACGGTGATGGTAACGGTTATGGTGATGACAACAGTGACTGGTGGCGTAATGGTGATAGTGATGGTATGATTACGATAATACTAATGGTAATTATAACAGTAACAGGTAACGATATCATTAAACTTTAACGATAATGGTAATGATGACGATGACGGTAACGGTGACAATGATGGTAACGGTGACTGTAACGGTGACGGTTACGGTAATGGTGATGACAATAGTGATAGTAACAGTATCGATAACGATGATGGTAATGGTAAGGGTAATGATAATGGTAAGAGTAACGGTATCAGTAACAGTAATGATTGTAGTAATGGTAACAGTAACAGACGATAACGGTGATGATAACGACAACATGACCGGTAACAGTAACGAACGATAATGGTAATAGTAACGGTGATGGTAACGGTATGGTAACGGTGATGGTGACAATAACGGTAATGGTGACAATAACAATAATGATGACGATAAAGAAAATGGTGACGGTAATGTTGACGTTGATGGTAACAGCGACAGTAATGATAACAGTGATGGTAACAGTAACGTTAACCGTAACGATAAAGATAAAAAAACAGTGACAGTAATGATAATAGTAATGGTAACGGTAATGATGATGATAACGGTCACGATGATGGCAACGATGACGGTAATGGTAACAGTAATGGTAACGATGACGATAACGGTGACAATATGCTGATGGTAACAGTAATGCTCATTGTATATTGACAATGACGGTAGTGGTGATGATTACAATGATGGCCATTGGTAACAGTGACGGTAACGATAATGATGACGATGATGGTTGAAGGTTACGGTAATGGTAATGGTGACATAACGGGTAACGGTGACCGTAACGGTATCTATCATGGTAACGGTTGCAATAACAGTTATGGTGATGTTGACAGAACGGTAATGGTAAAGGTGATGGTAATAATGACGATAACAGTAATGGTAACGGTAACAATAATGGTAACAATAATGATCATGATGGCAGTAATGGTAACGGAGACGGTAAGGGTAATGGTGACGGAAACGGTAACGGTGACAGTAACGGTAATGGTAACGGTGATGGTAACGGTCATTGTAACGGTCACGGTAACGGTAACAGTAATGCTGACGATGATAGTGACAATGATGGTAATGACAACGGTTATAGCAACGATAACGGTGACAATAACGATGACAGTGATGGGAATGGTGACGATTATGGTGACGGTCATTGTAACGATCACGGTAACGGTAACGGTACGGTAATGCTGACGATGACAGTGGACAATGATGGTAATGACAATGGTTATAGCAACGATAACGGTGACGATAACGATGACAGTGATGGGAATGGTGATGATTACGATAATGATGACAGTGATGGTGACGATGACTGTGACGGTGACCATAACAGTAACGGTAAACAGTGACGGTAACAGTAATGGTAACGATAACGATAACGGTAAACGGTAATGGTAATAGTAATGGTAACGGTAACGATAACGAAAATGATGACGATAATAGTAAAGGTAACGGTCATGGTAACGATGACAGTAACAGTAATGGTAATGGTGACGGTGATGTTAACAGTTACGATAACTATAACGGTGATAGTAATGGTTATGGTAACAGTGATGGTAATGGCGAAGGTCACAATAATGATAACAGTGATGGTGACGGGAATGGTGACGATTACAGTGACGGTCATAGTAATAGTAACGGTAACTGTCACGGTGACTGTAACAATAACGGTAACAGTGACGGTCACGGGTGACAGTTACGGTCATGGTCACGATAACAGTCACAGTAATGGTGTCGATAATGATTACGGTGATGGTAATGGTAACGGTAATGGTATTGGTAATTGTTATGGTAACAATAATGGCAAGGAAAATGATGATGGTAAGAGTAACGATAGCGGTAAAGGTTACGATAACAGTGACGTAAGAGTAACAGTAACGATGACGATAACAGTAATGGTAATGGTAACGGGTAACGTAATGGTGACAGTGATGCTAATGGTTACGGTAAATAGTTACAGTGATTGTAACGGTAATGGTGACGGTGACCGTAACGATAACGATAACAGTGACAATGACAATGACGGGTGGAGGTAGCGATCACGATCATTGGTGATGTAATGGTGACAGTCACGTTGACAATAACGATGATGGCTATGGTAATGGTGACAATAACGATCACGGTGACGATAACGGTGACAATAACGGTGATGGTTTACAGTTACTGTCATGGAAACGATAACGATAATGGTGATGGTAACAATAACGGAAACAGTAACTATCATGGTAACGGTAATAATGACGGTAACTATAATGGTAACGATAACAATGATAGTAATAGTAATGGTAATAATGATGGTAATGGTGACAGTAATGGTAATGGTAGCAATGATAGTAATAGTAACGGTAACGGTAACGGTAATGGTGATGGCAACAGTGATAGTAACGGTTATGAAAATGGTAACGGTAACGGTAATGGTGAAGGTGATAGTAATAGTATTGGTAATGGTGACAATAAAGGTGATGGTAATGGTGGCAGTAACGACAATGATAACAGTAATTATAACGGTGACAATATCGGTAATGATAACGATGATGATGATATGGTGATGGTGACCGGTCACAATGACTGTAACGGTAACGGTAATGGTGATAGTGATGGTAACGGTATCTGTCATGGTAATGGTTGCAATAACGATTACGGTGACATTGACGGTAACTGTGATAGTAACGGTGATGGTAACAGTGACGGTAATGGTGACAGTAAATGGTGATGGTAATGGTGATGGTAACAGTAACGGTGACGATGACAGTTTATAGTAACAGTGACGAAGACGATTACAATAACGGTGATAGTTAAGGTAATGGTAACAGTTACGATAACAGTTATGTGGACGTTAACAGTAAGGGTGATAGTGATAATGATAGTAATCGTGACGGTAATGGTATCGCAGATGATAATGATGATGGTAACGGTAACGGTAACGGTTAAATGTGACGGTAACGGTAATAGTGATGGAAGGGTGATAGTAACATTAACAATAATGGTAACAGTAACGGTAATAGTGACGATAACGGTCACAATGATGGTAAACGGTGATGGTAACGATAACGATGATGGTAACGGTAATGGTAACATTAATGGTAACGATAGCAGTAATGGTAATGGTCACGGTAACAGTAATGGTAGCAGTAACGGTGATGGTAATGGCGATGGTGATGGTTACAGCAATGGTGATGGTGACGGTTACAGCAATGGTGATGGTAAGGTAACGGTCATGATAACGATCACTGTAACGATGACGGTAATGGTTACAGTGATGGTAACGATAACGATAATAGTAACCATAACTGTAATGGTAACGGTCACGTCAAAGGTAACGGTAACGGTGACGATGACAATAACGATAACAATAACGATCACGTTAAATGGTGACAGTTATAGTAACGGTCATCTTAAAGGTAACGGTAACGATCAGGTTAATGGTAACAGCAACGGTCACGTTAATGGTAACGTAACGGTCACGTTAATTGTAACGGTTACGTTACGGTAATAGTGATCGTAACAGTCACGAAAACGGTGATTGTAACGGTGACAGTAACGGTAATAGTAACAGTGAGGGTAACACTAACAATGACGGTAACGGTAACAGTAACAATGAAGTGACAATAACGGTAGCTATAACCATAACGGTGATGGTGACGATGTGGCAACAATCATCAGCCATAGGTGATGGTAAATGATGATAGTCACAGTGGTGATAACGATGACGATTATGGTAATCGGTGACAGTAACGGTAATGATAACGGTTACGATGATGGTAACAGTAATGGTGACCATAACGATAATAGTAAGGGTGATGGTGACAGTAACAATAATGGTTAAGGTAATGGTATTGCGGACGGTAACAGTAATGGTAACAGGGACTATACCAGTAACGCTGACGATAACTGTAACGATAACAGTAACTATGACGATAACGATGACAGTAACCGGTGACGGTGACGGTGATGTAACGGTGACAATGATGGTGATGGTGATGGTGATGTGACGGTAACGGTGACTGTAATAGTAACAGTAACGATAATGGTGACGATAACGGTCACAATGACGGTAACAGGACCGATGATGATAACGATCACAGTGACGGTAATGGTAAACCATGATAGTAACGATGATGGTGATGGTAGCAATAACGGTCACGGTGATTAGTAACAGTCATGGTGATAGTAACGATGATGGTGATAGTAAAGGTAACGATCACGGTGACAATAACAATAATGGTTACGATGACGATGGACGGTAACGCTGACGATCATAGTAAAGGTGACGGTAATGGTTACGATGAGAGTAACGATAACGGTAATAGAAAATGTGATGGTAACAATAACAGTAATGGTAAAGGTAACGGTAACAATAATCGTAACCATAACAGTGACAGTAACCGTAACGATAACGGTAACGATCATAGTAATAATGATGGTAAAGGTAATGGTAATGGTAATGATTATTGTGATAGTAACGATGACGGTGATGGTGACAGTAACAATAAGGGTAATGGTGGTAGTAACGGTGACGAAAACGGTCAAGGTAACGGTAACAGTAACAGTAACAGTAAACGATGATGATGACAGTGACGGTGACGGTGGCGGTAATAGGGACGATAATGATAAAGTTACGATAACGGTTATGGTGATGGTGATGATAACGATAACAGTAACGGTGACGGTGATGGTGGTGGTAACAGTGATGATAACGGTAACGGTAAAGGTAGTGATGTTGTGACGGTGACTGTAACAGTAATGGTAAGTGTGATGGTGACGATGACGGAAACGGTAATGATGACGGTAACAGTAATGGTAAGGGTGATGATAATGGTCATGATGACAGTAAAGGTGACGGTCAAGGTAACAATAATGGTCACGGTCATGGTAATGGCAACGATGACGGTATCACTAACGGTAACTATAATGGTAACGGTGACGATAACGGTGACGGTGATGGTAACAATGACAATTACGATGACGGTCACAGTAACGGTGATAATAACGTTGATGGTAACGATGACAATAACGGGTACGATAACGGTAATGGTAATGGTGACAGTGATGGAAACAATCACGATCACGGTAATGATCACAACAACGATGATGGTAATGGTAACGATAATGAAAATGGTGGTGGAAAAAATTACGATAACCAAAAAGGTAACAGTAATAGTGCAGGTAATAGTAACGGTCACAATAACGATGACCGTAATAGTAATAGTAATGGTAACGGTCACGGTAAAGGTGATAGTGATGGTGACGGTGACGGTATTAATAACGGTAATGGTGGCGGTAATAGTGACGATAACAGCAAAGGTGACGGTAATGGTTACAATAACGGTTATGGTGACGGTAATGATAACTGTAAGGGTAACGGTGACGAAAACGGTCACGATAATGGTAACAGTAATGGTGACGGTGACGATAATGGTTACAGTAACGGTTATGGTGACGATAACCGTAACGGTAATGGTAACGGTGACAGTAACGGTGATGGTGATTGCAACAGTAACGGTAAGCGTGATGGTGACAATTACGATAACGATAACAATAACCCTGACGGTAATGGTAAAGGTAATAGTAACGGTGAATGCAACTGTACCGGTAATGGTAACGGTCACAATAATGGTGATGGTAACAGTAATGGTGACGGTAACGGCAACAATGACGCTAACAGTGATATTGACGATCATTGATGATAAGGGTGACAGTAACAGTAACAATGACAGTAATGGTAGCGATGACGGTACTAGTAATGGTAAGGGTGATGGTAGTGGTCATGATGACAGTAACCGTGATGGTGAAGGTAATGGTATCGGTCATGGTCACGGTAAAGGTAACTTTGAAGGTAACGATGACGACAACACTAATGATAACAGTAAGGGTAACGATGATGATAATAGTGATGGTGACGGTAACGCTGATGGTGATGGTAACATATCGGTAAGGTGATGATAATGGTGATGGTAACGGTCACGATAATGGTGATGGTTATTGTAACGGTTACGGTTAACAATTATCGTAACTATTATGGTAACAGTGACGATAACGAAGACGATAACAGTGATAGTATGATCACCGTTATGGTTACAGTAACGGCTACGGTAACGGTAATGGTGACACTGAAGGTAACAGTAACGGTGACAAGTGACAGTAATGGTTACAATTATGGTGACAATCGTTGTAACGGTGATTGTAATGGTAACAGTAACACTAACAGTAACAGTAACGGTTACGATAATGGTGACGGTAACAATCACGATAACGGTAACGGTCATAATAACGGCGACGTTAACAGAGATGGTAATGGTTATGATGACGGTAATGGTAGTGGTAACAGTAATGGTAATTGTAACGGTAACTGTTAATGGTAATGGAAATAGTGAATGTAAAAATAACTGTAACGTATATAACGGGTAACTGTGATAGTCATAATAACGGTAATAGTCACGGTAACAGTAACAATGACGGTAACGGTAACGGTCATGGTCAAGGTAACGGTAACGATGACAGTAAGACTAGCGGTAACGGTACTGGTGACAATAACGATGACGGTGATGGTAACGGTGACGGTGATGGTAAACGGTGACAGTCACGGTGACGATGATGGTAACGGTGACATTGATGGTAACAGTATCGATAATGGTGTCGGGTAATTGTGACGGTAACAGAAACGGTAATGGTGAAGGTACAATAACGATAATGGTAATGGTAATAGTAATGGTAACTGTGACAAAAACAGTCGCAGTAACGATGACGGTCACGGTAATGGTGACAGTGATCTTAATGATTAAGGTAACTGTGATGGTAATGGTGACAGTTACGATTATAGTAACGGTTACGGTATCGGTAATGGTGATGATAACGATGACACTAACGGTAACAGTAATGGTGACACTGACGGTAATGGTTACAATGAAGGTGATGGTCATTATAATGGTGACGGTAACAGTGACTATAACAGCAATGGTGACGGTCACAGTAATGGTGATGGTTAGGTCACGATCATGATCACGGTAGCGGTCACAGTAACGGTAACAATAATGGTTATGGTGACGGTAATTGTAATGGTAACGGTAATGGTTACGGTAATAGTAATTGTAATGGTAAGAAAATAGTGATGATAAAAATAACAGTGAAAATAACAATAATGGTAACAGTCACAGTAATGATGACGATAACAGTACCGATAATGGTAACGATAACGGTGATGGAAACGGTGACGGTAAAGGTGATAGTGATGGTAACGGTGACAGTCAGGTGACGGTGACGTTAACAGTTACGGTGACGGTAATGGTAATGGTTACAGTAATAGTGACAATAATGGTAACTGTCACGGTAATGGTCACTTTAACGGTTATGAATACGGTAACGGTGACTGTAACGATCACGATAACGGTGACGATAATAGTATCAAACACTATAACAGTAGTGGTAACGGTAACGATAATGATAACAGTTTTGGTAATGATAACGGTGACGGTAACGGTGACGTTGACAGTAATAGTTAAGGTAACAATGATAGTAATGGTAATGGTGATTGTATGGTGATAGTAACAGTAACGGTGATGGTGATGAAAAAGGTAACGGTAATGGTGACGGTAACTGTAACGGTAACGTTGTTGGTAACGGTGACGGTAACGATAATAGTGACAGTGACAGTGACGACAATAGTGATAGTAACGGAGACGGTAATTGTAACGGTGACAGCAACAGTAACGGTAACAGTGACGGTAATGATAATGGTGACGGTGGAGGTGACGGTGACAATGACGGTAACGGCGATGGTGACGGTAACGATAATAGTGATGGTAACGGTAACGGTGATAGTGACAGTAATGGCAATTATGGTGAATTTAACGGTAACAGTACCAATAACAATGACCGTGACTGTGATGATGACTGTAATGGTAACAGTAAAGTGACGGTAACGATAATGGTGGACGGTAACGGTCATTGTAATGGTAACAATCATAGTAATGATGAGAGTAACGGTAACATTAATGGTATTAGTGACGATAACGGTGATGGTGACGATGACAATAACAACCACGGTATCGGTAACAGTCATAGTAATGATGAGAGTAACGATTATGGTAACGATATCAATGACGATGACGGTGACGATGACGGTAACGGTGACGGTGACGGTAATGTGATAGTAACGGTCACAGTCACAGTAACGATCACATTGATGGTGACAATAACGGTGACGGTATTGATTACAATGACAGTAACAATAATGATGACGGTAATAGTATGATTACAGTAACGGTGCTGGTAATAGTAATAGTAATGGTAACTGTAATAGTCACAGTAATGGTGATGGTCATGGTGATTGAAACGATGATGGTAATGGTGACAGTGGCGATAACTGTGATAGTCACGGTGACGGTGACGGTAATGATGATGGTTACGGAAACGGTCACAGTCAAGGTAACGATGACGATAACGGTAACAGTGATGGTAACGGTTATGGTAACGATCATGATAACGGTTAGAGTAACGGTAATTGTGAGGGTAACAATAATAGAAACAATAACGGTAATGGTAACAGTGATGGTTATAGAGACGGTAATGGTAACGGTGACGGTACAGTAACTGTAATGGAAACGGTAACGATGACGGTAACAGTGACGGTAACGGAAAAGGTTGATAGTGACGATAACAGTTACGATGACAGTGACGGTAATGGTTTATGGTTTGCAATTACAGTAACGGTTACGGTAGCGGTAACGATAATGGTGACTATGACAGTAATGGTAACGATAATAGTGACAGTGAAGTGACGATAACGCTTATGGTGACAGTAATGGTAACGGTTACAATAACGGTGACGATAGTGGTAACTGTCACGGTAACGATCACTTTAACGGTTATAGTTATGGTAACGATAATTGTAACGATGACGGTGTCAATAATGGTAACTGTTACGGTGACAGTGATGGTAACGGTCACGGCAAAGGTGACAATAACAGTATCGAAGAGGTAACAGTAGTGGTAATGGTAACGATAATGATAACGATGTTGGTAATGATAACGGTGACGGTAACAGTAACGGTGATGGTAACGGCGATAGTAACGATTTATGGTGAAGGTAACGATAATGGTGACTGTGATGGTGACTTTGAATGTGACGGTAATTGTAACAGTGATGGTGACAATAATGGTAATGATAACAGTGATGATCATAGTGATGGTAACAGTTACGATGTCAGTGACAGTAATGGTTACAATAACGGTAATTGTTGCGGTAATAGTGATGGTAATAGTTACAATAAACAATTATGGTAACAGTTACGGTAATGGTTATGATAACGGTAATGGTTACAGTAAAGGTAATAGTGCCGATAACGATGACGGTAACAGTATCGGTAATGTGCCGATAACGGTGATGGCAATAGTATCGGTAATGGTGATGGTAACAGAAACGATAACGATCACGGTAACGGTAACAATAACAGTGATGATAATGGGGATGGTGATGGTAACGATGATAGTAACGGTTACAATAATAATGACGGTTATGACAACGGTAATGGTAATGATGGTTATAACGGTAACGATGATGGTAACAGTGACGGTGACGGTAATGGTGAAATAATGGTGATGATAACGGTAACGGTGAAAGTAATGGTTATGATAATAGTAACAATTACGATAACGTTAACGATAACGGGTAACGGTAATGGTAATGGTAAGAATGATAGTAACAGTGAGGATAATGATGGTGGTCACGATAACGGCAATGGTAACGGTGAAGGTAATGATGATGATAATGGTAACTGTCACGGTAACGGTCACTTTAATGGTTATGCTTATGGTAATGTAATAGTAACGGGTGACGGTGATAGTAATGGTAATTGTAATGATGACAGTAATAGTAACGGTAACCGTGATGGTAACGGTAACCGTGATGGTAACGGTGATGGTAATAGTTATGGTGACGGTAATGGTAATGGTAACGGTGATGGAAAGAGTAACAGTAAATGGTAACAGTGACGCTCACTATAGAGGTAACGTTAACGGTAACGGTCACGATAACCGTAATGGTAACTGTCACAGTAATGGTGACGGTAATAATAATGGTAACGGTAACAGTTACGGTGTTAGTAACGGTGACGGTAACAGTGACGATTACAGTAACGGTTACAGTGACGGTAATGGTAATTATAACGTTAACGATGAAGGTGACAGTGACGATAATGTAACGATAACGGTAACAGTGACGGTGAGGGTGACGGTAACGGTGATGGTTACGGTACTGGTGACAATCATCGTCATGGTAACGATCATAGTAATGATGATGGTAAAGCTGACGATAATTGTTACGATAACGACAATAATAACAGTAACGATGATGGTAATAGCAATGGTAACAATAATGGTAACAATAACAGTATCAGTAACCGTAATGGTAATGGTCATTGTAACAGTAACGATAATGGTCATGTTAACGATGACGAAAACGGTGACTGTAATGATGACGATAATGGTGACGGAAACGGAGATGGTAATGGTGACCGTAATGACAATGGTTACGGTGACGATAACAATAACAGTAACAGTAACGATAACGGTGACTATAATGGTGACAGTGGTGGTAACATTCATGGTTATGATGATGGTAATGGTAACTGTAACAATGATGGTTAATGGTTACGATAACGACTATAGTAACGGTTACGGTGACTAGAATGGTAAAAGTAACAGTAACTGTAACAGTGACGGCAATAGTAATGATAACAATAACGATCATTGTAACTGTGACGGTAATAGTAACGGTAAAGGTAACAGTAACAATGACAGTAACGGTGATAAAAATTATGATGAAAACAGTGATGGTAACGGTGACAATGACGATAATAGTGACGGTGATTGTAAAAGTGATGGTGACGGTAACAATGACAGTGACAATGACAATGGTAGTAACAGTCATAGTCACGCTTGACGGTAATGATGATGGTAAAGGTGACGGTAACAGTGACACTAATGGCTACGATAACGGTAATGATAATGATTACGGTAACGACAACGTTTATAGTGACGGTAACAGTAACACTCTCGATAATGGTCACGGTAATGGTTATGATGACGGTAACGGTAGCAATAATGGTGACAGTACCGGTAACAATAACGGTGACAATTATCGTAACAATAATAGTAATGGTGACGGTGATGGTGACAATAACGGTAACTGTGACATTAACGGTTATGGTGATGGTAACGGTAATGGTAACAATGATGGTGAGAGTAATGGTAATTATAACGGTGACGGTTACGGTGATGGTGACAATAACAGTAATTGTGACATTAACGGTTATGGTGATGGTAACGGTAATGGTAACAATGATGGTGAGAGTAATGGTAATTATAACGGTGACGGTTACGGTAATGGTGACTGTAGCGATAATGGTAATAGTAACGGTAACAGCTAGGGTGACGGTGGTAGAAACAATAACGGTAGTGGTAACGGCGATTGATTACTACTCAAAAAGTGCTATTTGATAGCTTGTAATTAACTCTTTTAAACACTTTTGAGTAGTAGTTATTGCTTTTTAACCCAATTAACATGTTAAGGACCCTTGCAATCAATTCTAATCAAATTGTGTTAATTTTTGGTGTTTTGATAGCTTTTTGATCACCAAAGCAATCCAAGAATGAGGAGAGCTGTATATAGTTCATGGCAAGCTTTTGGAAGCTCAAATTCATGAAGAACCAAGCTTTGGAGCTCCATAGCCCTTTGCCAAAGTCGTTCAAAATATGCAAGGAAAGAACAACGGAGAGAGGAAAAACAGAGTGAAGAAAATAGAGGACAGTAGTGCAGTCTTCTTTCGCACTTTTGGAGCACTTCCCGAAATCCATTTTCTACATGCTATATACCATTTCAAAGCTCAGGAAGTCAAGAATCCAATGCTTTAAACGGTGCGCAATTCGAAGTTGAAATGAAGGAGTTACAGCCATTGCAAGCCGATCACTCCAAGCTGAAGGAAGAATTTTGCACAGCGTTGCGAAATCACCCTTTTGTTGCGAAATGTTTTCGCAGCCTTTTTGCACAGTGCTGTGGAATTCCCCCTGAAGTTTCCCGACACGTGAGAAGCCGAACACCGCAAGCTGAAAGACCACCTCGCAGCGATGCGAAATCAGCCGTTTGCTGCGAAGTGATTTCGCAGCCCTTTTTGTGCATCTGCGAAATCTCGCAGACCTCGTTTTCACCTGCGAAATGGTCCTTAGTGCTTCCCGATATTTGCGACCGACACTATGAGATATTTCTCATCAGATTTTTGTTGTCTAAATCCCAAAATTCTCCTTGTAAGCCACCAATTATAAGATTCCTTAACTTTTAAGTTAGGAAAAAGAGTAAATATCCATGTAATAGTTATTATTGTAATTTTTCATATAAATAGCTCTGGGGAGCCTGTCTCGAGAGGGGACGGATCCTTTGTACAGTTTTGGGAAGGAAGTAAAATACAGAGCACTTGCTCTGCTTTTCATATATATTTTGTTTTCTCGTTCTATTTCTTTCTAGCCAACCAAACTCTGAGGATTTTCCTTAGAGGATGAGAGGCTAGGCTCTTCGTTTCTTGGAGTGAGGAAAGCTGGGTAAGTTTCCACATGCATAAATTGGAAGTTTTGTTGTTTTAATTTTTAATGAAGAAAAAGTGTGACCCGTTAATGGTTTTTATCTTTTTAGTTAACTTAAAACGTCTTTAAATCACCTGGGCCAACACTTGGTAAGGCAAGTGATCTCCGTCCATGGAGATTCACTAGTTTACCCCTTGCGAGCCTTTGGGAGGTGGTTTGAAGCTAGGATTTTCTAGAATAGCCAACACTTGGTAAGCTTTTGGACTCCAAGGAGACATCCATTAGTTATCTCTTATGAGCTTTTGACGGGTAATCCAAGGTTAAAGATCACCTTGAATGGCAAGTGCTAGGTGAGAGGTATGAGCCATTGCAAGGTGCATCAGTGAGAGGGATTTAGTGTTTGAACCCATTAATGGGAAGCATCTGTACAACACCGGTTGGAGAAGGAACTATATGTTAATTCTCTAATGCGAGGAAAAGAAACAAGTGACCGGAACTCCCTTTTTGTATGAGGAATCTGAGCCTAGTGATCTGAAACTCCAAGAAACATTTTTCTTTGTAATTAAAATCAGTTACTATTTTTGGTTAGCTTAAAACCAAACCTTTTCCATTCAAACATCTTTATGTTTTCTTTTAAAGCTAACCTTGAAATGAAAAGGCACCAATTCAACTTTGAATTAATATCATTTGTGAAGTGAAAACCCATCCCAGTGAACGATCCTAGAGCCACTATGCTATAGTAGCTTTGTCTTTGCTACCCTAGTATATGGTGTAATAGGTTATAAATTTTGTTGATTACTCCTTCAATCAAGGAGCACCAGCTGGACACGAATCAGCTGAGACACCAATTGGGCACGAATCAGCGATAGTGATGGTAATGGTAACAATGACAATAACGGTGACGGTAACAGTAATGGCGATTACGGTGATGGTCACAATAACGGTAATGATGGCGGTGACGGTTATGATGACTGTAATGGTAACGGTAACCGTAATAGTTATAATAACGGTGACGGTCACGGTAATGGTGACGATAATGGTCACTCTATCAGTAACAATCATAGAATGATGAGAGTAATGGTAACGGTATCAGTGACAGTGACAGTAACGGTGACGATGACAGTGACTGTAACAATGACGGTGACAGTGACTGTAACGGTGACGGTGACAGTGACTGTAATGGTGACGGTGACAGTGACATTAATGGTGATGGTGACTGTGATGGTAATGTGACAGTAACGATCATGGTCATAGTAACAGTCAGATTCATGGTGACGATAATGGTGACGATGACAGTAACGATAACGATGACGGTAACAGTAATGATTGCTATAACGGTGACGGTAATGGTAACGATAATAGTCACGGTAACGGTGAAGGACACGGTGATTGAAACAATAATGGTAACAGTGACGGTGATGATGACGATGAGGGTGGCGATAACTGTGACGGTCATGGTGTGGTGACGGTGACGGTAACGATGATGGTTACAGTAACACTCATGATCAAGGTAACACTGACAATAAACGGTGACGGTAATGGTAACGGTTATGGTAATAGTCATGATAATGGTAACGTAACGGTAACGGTAACAGTAACAGTGACGGTAATAATAACAGAAACAATAACGATACTGGTAACGGTGATGGTAACAGAGGTGGTAACAGTAACGGTGATGGTAATTGTAACGGTGACGGTGACTGTAACGGTGACGGTAATGGTAATGGTAATGGTGACGGTGACGGTAATAGTTATAGTAATAGTTACGGTGATGATGAAGTTAACGGTCACGATAACGGTGAAGATAATGGTATTGTGAACGATAATGGTAATGATAATGATAACTGTGACAGTATTGATAAATGGTGATGGTAACGATAACGATAACAATAACAGTGACAGTATTGATAACGGTATTGCGGACGGTAACGGTAATGGTAACGGTAACGATAGCGATACAGGTGACGGTATTGATAACGTGACGGTAACGGTAACAGTGATGGTAAGGTAATGGTGACGTTGACAATAATGGTGATAGTGACGGTAACAGTGACAATAACGGTATTGGTGACTGTGATGGTGATGGTAATGGTAATGGTGACTGTAACGAAAACGATGATGGTAACTTTAACGATAACAATAATGGTGATGGAAACGGTAACGATCACGGTCACGGTAACGGTAATGGTGAGGATAATGATCACGATTACGGTGACGGTAATGATAACAGTGACGGCAATGGCAACAGTGACGGTAACGGGTGATATTGACTATAACAGTGATGATAATCGTAACAGTAACAATGATGGTAATAGTAAGGGTGACGATAATTGTCATGATGACGGTAACGTGACAGTGAAGGTAATGATAACTGTCACGGTCATGGTAACGGTAACGTTGACGATAACGGTGACTGTAATGGTAACGGTGACGATAATGGTAACGGTGACGGTTGATGGTAATAGTATCGGTAACGGTGACGACAACAATGACTGTAACGGTGACGGTGAAGGTAATGATAACGGTCACGGTCATGGTAACGGTAATGTTGATGATAACGGTGACTGTAATGGTAACGATGACGGTGACTGTAATAGTATCGGTAACGGTGACGACAATAGTGACGGTAATGGTGACGATAATGGAGACAATAACGGTGACGATAATAGTAACGGTGACGGAAACTGTCACGGTAACGGTGACAATCACGGTCACGGTAATGGTGACGGTCACGGTAACAGTGACAATAATGGTAATAGTGACGGTTATGATAATGGTGATGGTAACAGTCACGATCACGATAACGGTCACAATAACAGTGACGGTAATGGTGACAATAATGATAACTGTAACGGTTACGACAATGGTAACTATAACAGTGACGGTAAAAATAACGGTAACGGTAAAGGTAACGGTAACAGTGATGCTAATAGTAACGATGACGGTAATAGTAACGGTAATGGAAACTGTAATAGTGACGGAAATGGTGACAATGACAGTAACGATTACGATTACGGTGACAGTGACAGTAATGGTTACGGTGATGGTAACGATAACGGTTACAGTAATAGTGACGATAATTATAACTTTCACGGTAAACGATCACTTTAACAGTTATGGTTACGGTAACGATAATAGTAACGGTCACGGTGACAATAATGGTAATTTTAATATTGACGGTGATAGTAATGGTTATGGTAACAGTTACGGTGATGGTAATGGTCACGATAACGGTGACGATAACAGTATCGAAGACAGTAACAATAGTGGTAACGGTAATGATACCTGTATCGAAGATGGTAGCAATAATGGTAACGATAACTATAACGATAACCGTGCTGGTAATTATAACAATGATGGTAACGATAATGGTGACAGTAACAATAACGATGACGTTGATAGTAATAGTGACGGTAACGGTGATAGTAACGGTAATGGTGATGGTAACAGTAATGGTGACATTAATGGTGACGGTAACGGTGACGGTAACGATAACGGTAATGGTGACAGTAACAGTAACAATGATGGTAATGATGACGGTAACGGTAACAGGGAAGGTCACTGTAATTGTAATGGTGACGATAACGTTCACGATTACGATAACAATAACGGTGACGATAACGGTTACGGTGACGGTAACGGTAATGGTGACTGTGATAGTAATGGTAACGGTAGCGGTAACGGTGACAGTGAGGTGACGATGACGGTAATGGTAATGATTACAATAATGATGACGATAATTATAACTTTCACAATAACGGTCACTTTACCGGTTAATGGTTTCCGGTAATGACAATCGTAACGGTCACGGTGACAATAATGGTAATTGTAATGGTGACGGTGATAGTAACGGTTACAGTAACAGTTACGGCGACGGTTACAGCAACGGTGACATAACAATATCGAAGACGGTAACAGTAATGGTAACGGTAACGATAACGGTGTTGGTAATGATAACGGTGACTGTAATGGTAATGGTGACAGTAATGGTAACGATGATGTTGATAGTAGTAGTGACGGTAACGATGATAGTAACGGTAACGATGATTGTAACAGTGATGGTAACATTAATGGTGATTGTGATGGTGACGGTAACGATAACGATAATGGTAATGGTGATGGTAACGGCAATGGTAACAGTAACGGTGATGATAACGATGACGATAATGGTAACGGGGATGGTCACCATAACTGTAATGGTCACTATAACGTTCAAGATTGCTTGTAACGATAACGTTCATGATTACTATAACGATAACAGTGAGGGTAATGGTAATGGCAACAATAATGGTAACGGTGATGATAACTGTAACGGTAACAATGATGATTACTACGACGTTAATGGTAACGGTAATGATAACGATAACTATAATAGTCACGGTCATGGTAATGGTGACGGTAATGGGTAATTGTGACGGTTACGGTAATGGTGATGGTAACGGTCACTATAACAATCATAGTAACTGTGACGGTAATGGTGACAATAATGGTTACGGTGACGGTAATGGTAAAGGTAAGGTTTACCATAATTGTAACTGTAACGGTGATGGTAAAAATTACAGTAATGGTAAAGGTAACGGTAATAGTGATTATAATAGTAAGAGTAATGGTAACGATGACGGTAATGGTGATGATAAAGGTGACGGTGACAGTGACAGTAAAGGTAACGGTTACGGTTACTGTAACAGTTACGGTGATGGCAATGGTAATAGTGACTGTGATTGTAACAGTAATGGTAACGGTGATAGTGATAGTGAGGTGACGGTGATGATAACGGTTACGATGACAGGAATGGTAATGGTTACAGTAACTATGAAGATAATGGTAACTGTCTCGATAATCGTAATGGTGATGGTGACAATAATGTAATTGACTGTGATAGTAACGATTATGGTAACAATTACGATGATGGTGAAGGTAACGGCCATGGTAATGGTGACGATAATAGTATCGAATACGGTAATAGTAATGGAAACAATAACGATAACAATAACAATGTTGGTAATGATAATGGTGACGGTAACGGTGATTATAACGGTTAACGGTAACAGTGATGGTTACTACGACGGTAACGGTGATGGTAATGGTAATGGTAACAATAATGGTGACAGTGATGATAACGGTGACGGTGATGGTGATAGTGACAGGGACAGTGACGGTGATAGTGACGGTGACGGTAATGGCGACGATGCTGGTAACAATGACGGTAACGGTGACGATGACAGTAACGGTTATGATAAAAGTATCGAAGACGGTAACAGTAATGATAACGGTAACGATAACGATAAGGGTGTGGATAATGATAATGGTGACGGTAACGGTAACAGTGACAGTTACGATAATGGTGACGGTAACTGTAACAATGACAGTTACGATAATGGTGACAGTAACGGTAACAGTGACAGTTACGATAATGGTGATGGTAACGGTAACAGTGACAGTTACGATAATGGTGACGGTAACGGTAACGGTAGCAGAGACGGTCACGATAACGGTAATAGTGATGATAACGTGTGATTACGATAATAGTAACGGTGATGGTAATGGTAACGATGACGATAACCGTAACTGTAATGGTAATGGTAACGGTGATGATAACGGTAACGGTAATAGTGACGGTTACTGCGATGGTAACGGTGACGGTAATGGTAACGGTAACGGCATGGTAACGGTCACAATGATGATAACGGTGATGGTGACGATGAGAGTAATGGTGATGGTGATGGTGACGGTAACGATGACAGTAATGGCGATTACGGTGATGGTCACGGTAATGGTAACAGTATCAATAACGGTGACGATGACAATGACTGTAATGGTAACAGTGACAGTAATGGTCACGATCACGGTAATGGTGATGATAACGGTCACCGTATCAGTAACAGTTATAGTAATAATGAGAGTAGCGGCAACGGTAATGATATCAGTGATGGTAATGGTAACGATGACGGTGACAGTAACGGTAACGGTAACGGTAACGAGGACGGTGACGGTGACGATAATGTGATGGTAATGATCATGGGTCACAGTAATGGTCATAGTGACGGTGACGATAATGGTGACGATATTGGTTACGATGACAGTAATGGTAACGATGGAGGTAATAGTAACGATTACAGTAACGGTGACGGTAATAGCAACAGTAATGGTAACTGTAATAGTCACGGTAACGATGACGATCACAATGATGGTAACGATGACGGTGACGATAACTATGACGGTTACGGTCAAGATCAAGGTAACGATGACGGTAACGATAACGGTAATATTAATGGTTATGGTAACAATCACGATAACTATAATAGTAACGATAACAATAACAAAAACAATAACGGTAACGGTGACGGTGACAATGATTGTAACGGTAACGGCGACTGTAACGGTAGTGGTGATTGTGACAGTAACGGTCACTTTATCAATAACTATCATAGTAATGATGAGAGTAATGGTAATGATCACGGTAACGGTAAAGGTAGCGATAACGATAACGATAACAGCGATGGAAATGGTCATGGTAACGATCACGGGCACAATAATAGTGACGGTTTCGATAATGGTGATGGTAACGGTCACGATCACGATAACGATCACAGTAACGGTGACGGTAATGGTAATGGTTATGATAACGGTAACTATAACGGTGATGGTAAAAATAACGGTGGAGGTGACAGTGGTGGTAAATAGTGACTACAACAATAAAGGTGATGGTAACAGTGACGATAATGGCTACGGTGATGGTAATGGTAATGGTGATGGTAATGGCACCAGTGACGCTAACAGTAACGGTGACGGTAACAGCAACAGTGACGATAATGGTGATAGTAACGGTAACGGTGACGGTGATGATGATGGTAACTGTAACGAAAAGGGTGACAATAATGGTCATGATGATGGTAACAGTGATGATTACGTTGAAGGTCACGGTAATGGTGACAGTAACAGTTACGGTGACGGTGACGGTAACAGTGATGGTAACAGTGACACTAATGGCTACGATAACGATAATGATAAAGGTAATGATAACGGTGACGGTAACAGCATCGGTAACAATCACAATAACGGTGAATGTGACAGTGACGATAATTGTAACGGTGACGGTGACAGTGACAGTAATGGTTATGATAATAGTAAAGGTAACGATAATGGTTATGGTAACAATGACGGTAACTATGATGGTAACAATCATGGTCACAATCTCGGGTCACAGTAACAGTGATGATAATGGTGATTGTAACGGTGACGGTGATGGTGATGGTAACAGTGATGGTGACGGTCACAGTGACGTTAATGGTGACAATAACGAAGACAATAGCAGTGACGGTCACAATGACGGTAATAGAAATGGTGACAATAACGGTAACAGTGACAGTAAAGGTAATGGTAACGTTTATAGTGAAGATAATGGTAACTGCCTCGGTAATGGTCACGATAACGATTATGGTGACGATAACGGTAGGAATAACGCTGATGATGATGGTAACAATAATGGTGACGGTTATCGTAACAATAATAGTAACGGTGATGGTGTCGGTGACAATAAATGTAACTGTGACAGTAACAGTGACGTTAATGGTTATGGTGATGATAATGGTAATGGTAACAATGACGGTGAGAGTAATGGTAATTGTAATGATTACGCTTATGGTGACGATGACTATAACGGTAACGGTGACAGTGATAGTGATAGTAGTGGTGGTGGCAACAGTGACAGTAATGGCTATGGTGACGGTGGTAGAAGCAGTAACGGTAGTGGTAATGGTGACGGTAACGGTAATTGTTACGGTGATAGTAACGGAGACGGTAAAGGTAGTGGAAACGGAGATGGTAATGGTAACAATGACGGTAAGAGTGATAGTGACAATAACTGTTACAGTAACGGTAACGGTAATGATTATAGTAAAGGTTATGGTCATGATAACGGTAATGGTAACGGTGATGGTGACAGTTACAATGACGGTAACAGTAATGGTAACTGTAACAATGACGGTAACGGTCACGGTCACGGGCAAGGTAACGATGATGGTAACAGTAACGGTGATGGTAACAGTTACAGTAACGATCACGATAATGGTAACAGTTAGAGAAATGGTAATGGTGACGGTAACAATAACAGAAACAATAACAGTAACGGTGACGGGGACTGTAATGGAAACGGTGACTATGACAGTAACGATGACGGTCATAGTAATGGTGACGGTAACGGTCACTGTATCGGTAACAGTCATAGTAATGATGAGAGTAACGGTAACGGTGACTATAAGGGTGACTATAAGGGTGACGGTAATGGTAACAGTGACGGTGACGTTGATAGTAATAGTGACGATATCGGTGATTGGTAATGGTAACAGAGACGGTAACAATAATGGTGACTATGATGGTGACTGTGATGGTGACTATGGTGGTGATGGTAATAGTGACTGTAACAGTAATGGTGATGGTAATGGTAATGGTGGATGTATCCGTAATAGTGACAGTAACGGTAATGGTAATGGTGGCTGTATCCGTAACAGTGACAGTAACGGTAATGGTAATGGTGATGATAATGGTAACGGTAATAGTGACGGTTACTACGACGGTAACGGGATGGTAATGGTAATGGTAACGGTAACAGTCACGGAGACGATAACAGTGTTGAGGACGGTGAAGGTAACAATGATGGTGACGGTAACGGTGACAGTGACAGTAATGGCGATTACGGTGATGGTCATGGTAACAATAACGGTATCAATAACAGTGACAATGACTGTAATGGTAACGGTCACTATATCGATAACAGTTATAGTAATGATGAGAGTAACAGTAATAGTGACGGTGATGGTATTGGTTACAATGATAGTAACAGTAACGATGACGGTAATAGTAATAGTAATGGTAAGGTAATAGTCACGGTAACGGTGACGGTAACTATGATGATTACGGTAACGGTCACGATGAAGGTAACTATGATGGTAACGGTGACGGTAATGGTAACGGTGATGGTAACGGTTACGGTAACGATCACGATAACTGTAATTGTAACGGTTAGAGTAACGGTGATGGTGACAGTTACAATAACAGAAACAATAACGATAACGGTAACGGTGATGGTAAAAGAAATGGAAACTGTAACAGTGACGGTAATGGTAACGGTGATGATGATGGTAATGGTTACGGTAACAATTACGGTGAAGATAACGGTATCACAGACAGTAACGGTAATGGTAATGGTAACGGGTAACGATAACGATAGCAGTGATGGTATTGATAACGGTGACGGTAACGGTAATAGTAATGGTAAGGGTAACGGTAACGGTGACATTGATGGTAATAGTGATGGTAACGGTGATAGTAACAATAACGATGATGGTAACGGTAACGGTAACAGTAATGGTGACGGTAACGGTAACAGTAATGGTGACGGAAATGGTAATAGTAATGGTGATGATAATGGTCACGATTACGGTAATGGATTACGGTAACGGTAACGATAATAGTGACAGTAATGACAATAGTGACGGTAACGGTGATGTTTGACAATAACATGGACGATAATGGTGATAGTATTGGTAACAATGACGATAACGATGACGGTAATGGTGACGATAACGGAGTGGTAATGATCACAAGTATTGGTGGCGGTAATAGTAACGATAATGGTAATGGTAACAATAACGGTAACGGTGATGGTAATGGTGACGGTGATGATAACAGTAACGATAATGGTGACGATAACGGTGACGATTACGATTATTATAACAATTACAGTAACAGTGATGGTAACGGTTATGGTTACGGTAATGGTGAATGGTAACAGTCAATGATCAAGCGTAACGGTGACAGTAATGGTAACTGTAACGGAAACGGTGATGGTAAACAATATCAGTAACTGTAATAGTAACTCTAATGGTAACTGTCAACGGTAAAGGTAACGATAACAGTAAACGATAATTGTAAAGGTAACGGAGACGCTAACGATAACGAAAATGGTTGACAGTGATGGTAATGGTAATGGTGACTATGACAGTAATAATAATGGTGGTAGTGATGGTGGTGGTAATAGTGACTACAATGGTTAAGGTGACGGCAATAGTGACAGTAACGGTTACAATGACTATAACAGTAACGGTGACGGTGATGGTGACGGTGATTGTAACGGTAACGGTAAGGGTGATGGTGATGGGGATGGTAACGGTAACGATAACGTGGACGATAACGGTAATGATAACGGTAACGGTAACAGTAATGGTAATAGTAACAATAACGGTAATGGTAACGGTAACAGTGACATTAATAGTAATGGTAAAGGTAATGGCAACAGTGACGATAATAGTAAACGGTGACGAAAACAACAGTAGTGACGATAATGGTAACGGTAACAATGATGGTGACCCATATGGTAACTTTAATGGAAAGGGTGAGGATAATGGTCATGATGATGGTAACAGTGACAGTGATGGTAACGGTGACAATTACGTAGAAGGTCACGGTACTATGATGGTAACGGTGACAGTAACAGTTACGGTGATGGTAACCGGTGACGGTAACAGTGACACTAATAGCTACGATAACAGTAATGATAACGATAACGGTAACGGTGACAGTGATAGTAATGGTAACGGTAATGGTAACGGTGACAATAATGGTGATAGTGACGGTAACGGTGATGGTAACTATGAAAATAATGGTTATGATAACCGTAAAGGTAATGGTTATGGTAACGATGACGGTAACGGTAACGGTCATGGGTCACGGTAACAGTGACAGTAATGGTGATGTTAACGGTGATGGTTATAGTCACAATGACGTTAACAGTGACTGTAACGGTGACGATAACGATGATGATAGCAAGTGTCGGTCATGGTGATGGTCACGGTGACGGTAATAGTAATGGTGACTCTAACGATACGGTGACAGTAATGGTAACGATAACATTTATAGTGACGGTAACACTCTTCGTAATGGTCATGGTAACGGTTTATTGTGATGGTAATGGTAGTAATAATGGGACGATGACGGTAATAATAACGGTGACGGTGACAATAATGGGTAACCGTGATAGTAATAGTAACGTTAACGATAATGGTAACAATGACGGTGAGAGTAATGGTAATTGTAACGGTGACGGTGATGGTGACTAATAGCGGTGATGGTAATAGTGACAGTAACGACTAGAGTGACAGTGGTAGAAGCAGCAATGGTAAGTGGTAATGGTGACGATCACTATAACGGTAATGGTAACGGTCACTATAACGGTGGATGGTGATGGTACAGTCCACGATTATAGTATTGGTGACAGTAACAATCACGGTTACGGTACTAGTGACGATAACGGTCACGGTCAATGGCAACATTTACAGTAACAATGACTATAATGGTGATGGTAAGGTGATGATAATGGTCACGATAGGGTAATGGTGAAGGTAACAGTGACGATAATGGTAATGGGGACGATCATAGTAACTATAATGGTGACGATAACGTACACGGTTACGGTAATGGTAATGGTGATGGTAACGATAATAGAAAACGATAACGGTAATGGTAACAGTGATGGTTATTGCGATAGTAACAGTGAAGGTAATGGTAACGGTCACGGTGATGATAACGGAGATGGTAATGGTAACGATCACGGTCACGGTGACGGTAAGGGTGACGATCACAGTCAAGGTGACTGGTAAGGTGACGATGATGGTAATGCGATTACGGTGATGGTCACGGTAACGATAACGGTTATCAATAACAGTGACGGTGATGGTGACGATGATTGTAACGGTAATAGTGACAGTAACGGTCATTGTAATCGGTAACAGTCATAGTAATGATGAGAAGTAACGATAACGGTAACGGTAATGGCGACGGTGATGGTATTGGTTACGGTGACAGTAATGGTAACGATGACGGTAATAGTAACGATTATGGTAACGGTGACGGTAATAGTAACAGTAATAGTAACAGTAATGAGTCCACTGTAATGGTGATGGGTCACGGTGATTGAAACGATGATGGGTAACGTTGACAGTGACAGTTAAGTATGACGGTTATGGTACAGTCACGATCAAGGTAACGATGATGGTAACGTTAGGGGTAACGATCACAATAACAGTAATGGTAACGGTAACAAGTTTAGAATAACGATAACGTGATGGTTACAAACAGAAACAATAACGGTAACCGGTAACGGTGATGTAAAAGAGACGGTAACGGTGATGGTAATAGTAATAGTGACGGTGAATCGTAAAGCAGTTACGGTGGCGGTGACCGTAACAGTCACGAAAACGGTGAAAGATAACGGTAATCACAGACGATAATGATAACGATAACGATTAACGATAGCAGTGATGGTATTGATAACGGTGACGGTAACGGTAATAGTAATGGTAAGGTAACGGTGACATTGATGGTAATAGGTTATGGTAACGGGTGATAGTAACAGTAACGATGACAGGTAACGATGATGGTAACAGTTACGGGTAACAGTAATGGTGACAGAAATGGTAAAGGTAATGGTGATGATAATGGTCACGATTACGGTAAGGGTAACGATAACAGTGACAGTAACAGCAATAGTGACGGTTAACGTGATGTTGACGATAACATGGACGATAATGGTGATAGTAACGGTAACAATGACTGATAACGGTAAGGTGACGATTAATTGTCATGGTCAAGGTAACGATAACAGTCAAGATCACGATAACGGTAATGTGTACGATTAATGGTGACTGTGATGGTAATGGTGACGATAACGAAGACGGTAACGATCACAGGTAATGGTGACAGTAATAATAACGGTAATGTAATGGTAACGGTGATGGTAACGCTAATGGTAACAATAACAGTGACGGAAACGGTCACGGTAACGATGACGGGTAATGGTAATAGTGACGGTAAAAATAACTATAAGGGTAAAGGTAATGGTAAAAGTGACGATAACAGTAACAGTAACAGTAACCGATAACAGTAACGGTTTATGGTAACGATGACGGTAATGGAAACTATAACGGTGATGGTATTACTGTAACTGTTACGATGACGGTAACGATAATGGTAACTTTCACAGTAATGGTACCAGTAACGGTTGGACAGTCAGGTGACAGTGAGGTAACGGTAACGGTTACAGTAACGGTGATAATAATGGTAACTGTCATGGTAATGGTCACTTTAATGGTTATGAATATGTTAATGATAATCGTAACAGTGATGGAGACAATAATGGTAATTGTAATGGTGACGTTGATAGTAACGATTATGGTAAGAGTTACGGTGATGGTGACGGTAACGATCACGGTGTTGGTAATGATAACTGTGTCGGTAACGGTAACGGTGACGTTGACAGTAAAAGTTAAGGTACCAGTGATAGTAATGGTAACGGTGAAGGTAACAGTGATAGTAATGGTAACATTCACGGTAACGGTAATGGTGACTGCGATGGTGATAGTAACAGTAACAGTGATGGTGACGGTAATGGTCATGATCACGATAACGGTCACAGTAACGGTGATGATAACGGTAACTGTAACGATGACGGTAAAAATAACTGTAACAGTAAAGGTAATTGTAAAAGTGATGGTAACAGTAATGGTAACAGTAACGGTTATGGTAACGATGACGATAATAGTAGTGGTAATGGAAACAATAACGGTGACAGTAAAGGTGACGGTGATGGTAATGGTGATGGTAACGGTTATGGTTGCGGTTACGGTAACTGTTATGACAACGGTAACGATAATGGTGAATTTGACAGTAATGGTACCAGTAACGATGACAGTCAAGTGATGGTGAGGATAACGGCTATGGTGAGGTAACGGTTACAGTAACGGTGACAATAATGGCAACTGTCACGATAATGGTCACTTTAATGGTTATGAATACGGTAACGATAATCGTAACAGTGACTGTGACAATAATGGTAAGTATAACGGTGATGGTGATAGTAACAGTTATGGTAACAGTTATAGTGATGGTGATTATAACGATCACGGTAAGGGTGAGGATAACAGTATTGAAGATTGTAATAGTAGTGTTACCGGTAACGATAACGATAATAGTGTTGGTAATGATAACGGTGACGTTGACAATAATAGTTAAGGTAACAGTGATAGTAACAGTAACGGTGATAATATTGGTAACGATCACTATAACGGTAATGGTAACAGTAACGGTAATGGTGATGGTGACGGTAACGGTAACGGTAACGGTAATGGTAACGATAACGGTAATGATGACGGTCATAGTAACGGTAATGGTACGTTAAAGGTAACGATAACGGTAATGATGACGATAACGGTGACGTTAATGGTGACGGTAATTATAACGGTGACGGCAACGGTAATGGTAATTGTAACGGTGACAACAACGGTAACGGTGATGATGACGGTAACGGTAACAGTGACGGTTACTATGATGATAATGGTAACGGTAACGGTCACGGTGATGATAACGGTGACGGCGATGGTGTTGGTGACAGTGACGGTGACGATGACGGTAACATCGATGGTGACGGTAACGGTAACAGTGACGGTAACGGTGATAGTGATAGTAATGGCAATTACTATAAAAGTAATAATAACGGTGACGATGACTGTAACGGTAACTGTAACAGTGGCGGTCATGTAATGGTGACGATAATGGTCATTATAATGGTAACAATCATAGAAATGATGAATGTAACGGTAACGGTAATGGTATCAATGACAGTAACAATGATGGTGACAGTAACGGTAACGGTCATTGTATCAGTAACAGTCATAGTAATGATGAGAGTAACGGTTACGGTAACGGTATCAGTAATGGTAATGGTGACGGTGACGCTAACGATGATGGTAACGGTGACGGTGACCGTAATATGATAGTAACAATCATAGTCATAGTAACAATCACATTGATGGTGACGATTACGGTGACGGTATTGGTTACGGTGACAGTAATGACAACAATGATGGTAATAGTAATGATTATGGTAACAATGACGATAATAGTAACAATAATGGTAACGGTAATGGTGACGGTAATGGTGACGGTCATGGTGATTGAAACGGTGATGGCAACGGTGACAGTGACAGTGAAGGTGGCGATAATTGTGGCGGTTATGGTGACGGTTACGGTAACGGTCACAATCAATGTAACGATGACGGAAACGGTAACAACGATGGTAACGGTTAAGGTAACGATCACAATAACGATAACGGTAACAATAACAGAGTAATGATAACTATGAGGCTAACAATAACATAAACAATAACGGTAACAGTAACGGTGATGGTTATAGAGACGGTAATGGTAACGGTGACTATAATGATGACGGTAACAGTAACTGTAATGGAAACTGTAATGGTGATGGTAATAGTTATAGTAACGGTAACGGAAAAGGTGACAATGACGGTAACGGTTATGGTGACGGTAATGGTTATGGTTGCAATTACATTAACGGTTACGATGGTGGTAACGGTAATGGTGACTATGGCAGTAATGGTAACGGTAACATTGACAGTCAGGTGACGGTGATGGTAACGGTAACGGTTACAATAACGGTGATGATAATCGTAACTGTCACGGTAACGGTTATGCTTACGGTAACGATAATCGTAACGATGATGGTGACAATAATGGTAATTGTAACGGTGACAGTAACGGTCATGGTAATGGTGACAATAACAGTATCAAAGACTGTAATAGTAGTGGTAGCGATAATGATAACCGTGCTGGTAATGATAATAGTGACGGTAACGGTAACGGTGACATTGATAGTAATAGTTAAGGTAATGGTGATAGTAACTATAACGGTGACGGTAACGGTGATAGTAACGGTTATGGTGACGATAACGATGGTAGTAAGGGTAACGGTGATGGTAACAGTGATAGTAACGGTAACAGTGATGGTAATGGTAATGGTGATTGTGATTGTGATGGTGACTATGAATGTGATGGTAACGGTAACAGTGATGGCAACGGTAATGGTAACGGTAACGTTGACGGTCACAGTGATGGTAACAGCTATGGTGACAGTGACAGTGACGGTAATAGTGACAGTAATGGTTATTATAATAGTAATGGTAATAGTACGGTAACAGTTACAATAACGATTACGGTAACGGTTACGATAATGGTAACGGTTACAGTAACAGTAATAGTAACGGTAACGGTTAAGATAAAAGTAATGGTTACAACAATGGTAATGGTGCCGATAACGGTGACGGTAATAGTAACGGTAATGGTGACTATGGCAGTAATGGTAACGGTAACAGTGACAGTCAGGTGATAGTGACGATAACGGTAACGATTACAATAAAGGTGACGATAATTGTATATGTCACGGTAACGGTTATGGTTACGGTAACGATAATCGTAACGATGATGGTCACAATAATGGTAATTGTAACGATGACAGTAACGGTCATGGTAACGGTGACAATAACAGTATCAAAAACGGCAATAGTAGTGGTAACGATAACGATAACCGTGTTCGTAATGATAATAGTGAGGGTAACGGTAACAGTGACATTGATAGTAATAGTTAAGGTAACGGTGACTGTAACGGTGATAATAACGGTTATGGTGACGGTAAAGGGGATAGTAACGGTAACGGTGATGGTAACGGTAATGGTGACTGTGATGGTGACTATGAATGTGATAGTAACGGTAACAGTGATGGCAACGGTAATGGTAACGGTAACGGTGACGGTCACAGTGATGGTAATAGCTATGGTGACAGTGACGGTAATGGTTATTCATCCACGGGAAAAACTGCCCGGATTCTGTCATTTTTCTATACTCACACTGATTCGACCCTTTTCCGGTACTCGCCCGGACAGTTTTTTGATACTCGCACGGATTCTACCTTTTCCTGGTACTCGCCCGGATTCTACCATTTTTCGGTACTCACACTGATTCGACCCTTTTTCGGTACTCGCCCGGACAGTTTTTCGATACTCGCACGGATTCTACCTTTTCCCGGTACTCACCCGGATTCTACCATTTTTCGGTACTCACATTGATTCGACCCTTTTCCGATACTCCCCCCAGACAGTTTCATACCGCACGAGATCTACCTTTTCCCGGTACAGTCGCTCGCGAATTCTGTCATTTTTCGGTACTCACACTGATTCGACCCTTTTCCGTTACTCGCCCGAACAGTTTTTCGATACTCAGACGGATTCTACCTTCTCTTAGTACACGCTCGGATTCAGCCATTTTTCAGTACTCACACTGATTCGACCATTTTTCGGCACTCGTCGGGACAATTTTTCGATGCTCGCACGGAATCTACCATTTTTCGGTACGCACACTAATTCGACCATTTTTCGATACTCACCCAGACAGTTTTTCGGTACTCGCACGGATTCGACTTTTTCCTGGTACTCGCCCGAATTCTACCATTTTTCGGTACTCACACTTATTCGACCCTTTTCCGGTACTCGCGGGGCTAGTTTTTCGATACTCGCACGGATTCTACCTTTTCGCGATAGTCGCCCGAATTCTTCCATTTTTCGGTACAAACACTGATTGGACCCCTTTCCGATACTCGCCCGGACAGTGTTTCGATACTCGCACCGATTCTACCTTTTCGTGGTACTCGCTCAGATTCTTCCATTTTTCGGTACTCACACAGATTCGACCCTCTTTCGGTAATCGCCCGGACAGTTTTTCGATGCTCGCACGGATTCTACCTTTTCCCGGTACTCGCCCGGATTCTACCATTTTCGGTACTCTCACGAATTCGACCCTCATTTCCGTACTGCCCGGACAGTTTTTTCAAACTCGCACGATCTACCTTTTTCCCGATACTTGCCCGGATTCTACCATTTTTCGGTACTCACACAAATTAGACCATTTTCCGGTACTCGCCGGGACAGTTTTTTGATACTCGCATGGATTCTACCTTTTTTCGGGTACTCACCCGGACTCAAACATTTTTCGGTCCTCACACCAATTCGACCACTTTCTGGTACTCACACAGGTTCGACCCTTTTCCGATACTCGCTCGGATTCTGCCATTTTTCGATACTCATACTCATTCGACCCTTTTCCCGTACTCGTCGGGACAATTTTTCGATGCTCGCACGGATTCTACCTTTTCAGGGTAGTCGCTCGGATTCTACCATTTTTCGGTACTCACACTCACTCGACCCTTTTTCGGTACTCGCCCGGACAATTTTTCGATGCTCGCACGGATTCCACCTTTTCGCGGTACTCGCCCGAATTCTTCCATTTTTCGGTACAAACACTGATTGGACCCTTTTCCGGTACTCCCCGAATAGTGTTTCGATACTCGCACCGATTCTACCTTTTCATGGTACTCGCTCAAATTCTTCCAATTTTCGGTACTCACACAGATTCGACCCTCTCCCGGTACTCGCCCGGACAGTTTTTCGATGCTCGCACGGATTCTACCTTTTCCCGGTACTCGCCCGGATTCTACCATTTTTCGGTACTCTCACTGATTCGACCCTCTTCCGCTACTCGCCCGGACAACTTTTCGATACTCGCACGGATTCTACCTTTTCGTCGTACTCGCCCGGATTCTGCCATTTTTCGGTACTCATACTGATTCGACCCTTTTACGGTACTCGTTGGGACAAATTTACGATATTCGCATGGATTCTACCTTTTCCCGATACTCGCCCAGATTCTACCATTTTTCGGTACTCTCAGTGATTCGACCCTTTTCCGGTACTCGCCGGGACAGTTTTTTGATACTCGCACGGATTCTACCTTTTCTGGGTAGTCGCCCAGACTCTACCCTCTTCCGGTACTCACACTGATTCGACCATTATCCGGTACTCGCCCGAAGAGTTTTTCTATACTCGCACGGATTCTACCTTTTCCCGGTACTCGCCCAGATTCTTCCATTTTTAGGCACTCAAATTAATTCGAGCCTTTTCCGATACTCGTGGGGAAATTTTTCGATACTCGCCCGGATTCTACCATTTTTCGGTACTCACACTGCTCCGACCTTTTTCCGGTACTCGTCGGGACAATTTTTTTATGCTCGCACGGATTCTACCTTTTCCCGATACTCGCCCGGATTCTATCTTTTTTCGGTACTCTCACTGATTCGACCCTTTTTCGGTACTCGCACGGATTCTACCTTTTGGCCGGTAGGCACCCGGATTTATACGCATTTTTCGGTTACTCACATTTAATTCGACTGTTCCGGTACTTGCCACACATATTTTCGTTACTCGCACGGATTCTACCTTTTCCCGAGTACTCGCCCGGATTCTACCATTTTTTCGATACTCTCACTGATTCGACCCTTTTCCAATACTTGCCCTGACAGGTTTTTTGATACTCGCACGGATTCTACCATTTTTTGGTTACTCACAATGATTCGACCCTTTTTTCGATACTCGCCACGAACAATTTTTCGATATTCTCACCGATTCTACCTTTTTGCGGTACTCGCCCGGATTCTACCATTTTTCGGTTACTCATACTGATCGACACTTTTTCGGCACTCGTTAGGACAATTTTTCGATTCTCGCACGGATTCTACCTTTTCCCGGTACTCGCGCCGGATTCTACCATTTTTCGGTACTCTCACTGATTCGACCTTTTTTCCGGTACTCTCGGGACAATTTTTCGATGCTCTCACGGATTCTACCTTTTTCTCGGTACTCGCCCGGATTTTTCCATTATTTCGGGTACTCACACTGATTCGCCCGGACAGTTTTTCGATGCTCGCACGGATTCTACCTTCTCCCGGTACTCGCCCGGATTCTATCTTTTTTCGGTACTCTCACTGATTCGACCCTTTTCAGGTACTCGCACGGATTCTACCTTTTCCGGGTAGGCGCTCGGCACCCGGATTTATACCATTTTTGGTACTCTCATTAATTCGACCTGTTCGCGTGACTCGCCCACACATATTTTCGTTACTCGCACGGATTCTACCTTTTCCGGTACTCGCCTGGATTTCTACCATTTTTTCGAGGGTACTCTCACTGATTCGACCTTTTCCGATACTCGCCCTGACAGTTTTTTGATACTCGCACGATTTCTACCTTTTCCCGTACTCGCCTAGATTCTACCATTTTTTCGGGTACTCACACTGATTCGACCATTTTCCGGGTACTCGCACGAAACAGTTTTTCGATATTCTCACCGATTCTACCTTTTCGCGGTACTCGCCCGGATTCTACCATTTTTCGGTACTCATACTGATTCGACACTTTTTCGGCACTCGTCAGGACAATTTTTCGATTCTCGCACGAATTCTACCTTTTCCTGTACTCACTCGAGTTCTACCATGTTCGTACTCACACTGATTCGGACCCATTTTCCGTACCGTCGAGACAATGTTCGAATGTCGCCCGGATTCACTTCCCAACTTGCCCGGATTCTACAATTTTTTTACTCACACTGATTCGATCATTTTCCGATACTCGCCCGGACAATTTTTCGATACTTGCACCGATTATACCTTTTCGCGGTACTCGCCCGGATTCAGCCTTTTTTCCGTACTCATACTGATTCAACCCTTTTGCGGTACTCGTTGGGACAAATTTTCGATACTCACACGGATTATACCTTTTCCCGGTACTCTCCCGGATTGTACCTTTTTTCGGTAATCACACTGATTCCACGCTTTTTCGGTACTCGCCCCAGACAGTTTTTCGATACTTCATTACGGATTCTACCTTTTCCCGGTACTCGCCCAGATTCTACCATTTTTCGCTACTTACACAGATTTGACCTTTTCCGGTACTCGCTGAGTCAGTTTTTTGATACTCGCATTGGATTCTACCTATTCCGGTACTCGCCCGGACTCTTACCATTTTCCGGTACTCACACTAATTCGACCATTTTCCGGTACTCACAAAGATTCGACCCTTTTTCGGTACTCGCCCAGACAGTTTTTCGATACGCGCACGTTTTCTACCTTTTCCCGGTACTCGTCCGGATTCTACCATTTTTCGTACTCACACAGATTCGACCCTTTTCGGTACTCGTCGGGACAATTTTTCGATGCTCGCACGGATTCCACCTTTTCGCGTGTACTCGCCCGAATTCTTCCATTTTTCGGTACAAACACTAATTGGACCCTTTTCAATACTCGCTTCCGAACAGTTTTTCGATACTCGCACTGATTCTTACCTTTTCGCGGTACTCATTCGGATTCTGCATTTTTCTGTACTTACACTTGATTCGACCCTTTTCTGGTACTCGTCGGACAATTTTCGATGCTCGCACGGATTCTACCTTTTTCCCGGTACTCGCCCGGATGTTGCCATTTTTCGTACTCACACTAATTCGACCTTTTTCCGGTACTCGTCGAGACATATTTTCGATGCTCGCACGGATTTCTACCTTTTCCCGGTACTCGCCCGGATTCTACAATTTTTTCGATACTCACACTGATTCGACCATTTTCCGATACTCGCACCGGGACAGTTTTCGATACTCGCACTGATTATACTTTTTTCGCGGTATTCGCCCGGATTCTGCAATTTTCGGTACTCATACTGATTCGATCCTTTTTGCGATACTCGTGTTGAGACAAATTTTCAATACTCGCACGAATCTATCTTTCCCGGTACTCGCTGCGGGATTTCTAGCATTTTTCGTACTCTCAATGATTCTACCCTTTTCCGGTACTCGCCCGGATTCTACAATTTTTCGGTACTCTCACTGATTCGACCCTTTTGCGGTACTCGCCTGGACAGTTTTCAATACTCGCACGGATTCTACCTTCTCCGGTACTCGCCCCGGATTCTTCCATTTTTCAGTACTCACACTGATTCGACCCTTTTCCGGTACTCGTCGGGACAATTTTTCGATGCTCGCACGGATTCTACGTTTTCCGATACTCACCCGGAATTCTACCATTTTTCGGTACTCACACTGATTCGACCCTTTTTTCGTACTTGCACGGGACAGTTTGGATACACGCACGGATTCTTACCTTTTCTCGATACTCGCCCGGATTCTGTCATTTTTCGGTACTCACACTGATTCGACCTTTTTTTCCGGTACTCGCCCCGGACAGGGTTTTTGATACTTGCAAATGGGGATTATACATTTTTTCGGTACTCGTCCAGATTCTACCATTTTCGGTACTCTCACAGATTCGACCTTTTTCAGTACTCGCCCAGACATTTTTTCGATACTCGCACGGATTATACCTTTTCCCGGTACTCGGTGGATTCTACCATTTATCGGTACTCAACCTGATCGACTTTTTTTCGGTACTCGCCCGGGACAATTCTCGATACTCGCACGGATTCTACCTTTCCAGGTAGTCGCTAGGATTCTGTCATTTTTTTGTGACTCACACTGATTTGACCCTTTCCTGTACCCGCCCGGACAGTTTTTTCGATACTCGCACGGATTATACCTTTTCCCGGTACTCGCCCGGATCCCCCCAACTAACACATTGCTAGTCCCTGAGCAATGAAGGAGAGAAAAATAAAGAAAAATAGATTATATAATATTTTACAAAATCCATGGGCTGATCACTCCAAAAATAATCAAGTGCATGATTGGATCAAACTCTCACATGGAACATGAAAAAAATAAAACTTAAACTTCAATAGGAGCTATCAAATAATTTGCCTAGTCACAATTCATAAAGAGTAGGCATTATGCAAATTTAAGCTTCAAAATAATTTCCACTCCCAAAGGTCCAATCCTTACTCTTCCACAAAAATCTATGTGTTATTTATTAGTTTCCGGATATAGTATGTCAAACTAATCTCTCCCCTCAACCTAGTTCTTTTCAAAGCTTAGCAAACTAATCAACCTCCAATAGGCTAAGAACGCACCTCTTTTTTCACAATTTTTTTTCATTGTAGGAGTACAAGGCTTAAAGGCATTCTTTTCTAAATTGTCCATGTTAACGGGTCCATCGATTGACTCCCAACCAATCAAAGGTTTAGGGCATCAAGTTTAAGGATTTTCAACCACTTAACTCCCGGATTTCACCCCGTTACTTTCAGAAGAATTTTAATACCCAAGCACCTACAATATGTTAAACTCCACCTATCCACCCTTGTAACGAGCATTGAGGTCGGTGACTCCCAACCAATTAAGGCTTAGGGCACCAGGTTTTAAAGATTTTCACCATATACCCCTCAGACCTTGCTCGGGTTTCAAGGCAAGTAAAACATTTTTCTTTTCTTTCTTTCTTTTTCTTCAAAGACTCAGTTGGCCTTTTACAAGGTGTCCCAACACTATTAAATGAGGTCAAAGGTGACCAAGTCTAAAATTTTCCTAAGTCAAAGAGGGAAAATAGTTTTTCATCTTATAAACAGAAACCTAGTGGATGCACGGTGTGTGATAAGCTTAAAGTGGAAGAACTGAGTTGAAATTCAATAGAAGTTTCAACAATTCATCAACTTTAGTAAGCATAATACAAACTCTAAGTCAAGTAAAAGACAAAAATTCAATTTCTCCCTTTTCATTTTGAAAATTTTTCCTTAATTAACCATGGAGAGTAGAATAAAAAATTTAAAAATTAAACAAAAAACAACTAAATTACCGAAATAACTTAGCATAACTTAGCATTAATAGCAAAAACTTCCTTCCTCAACTCTCCCCCCAACCAAGCTGAACATTGTCCTCAATGTTTGAATCGAAAATAAGGAGGAAGGAAGTGATACCTCATGTGATGTGACTTGGAGTTGAGAAGGTAAACCACCTGTTTCAAAATTCAAAAATTGAATGAGAGGAGGAATTTATACTAAATATTTACAAAAATGATGAGTGCGGCCCCACTTTGAGCAGCTGAGGACAAGGCTCAAAGGCTTGGGATTGGGGAGGGTAGGGATGAAGAAGCTCAAAAATTCGCACAAGGGGGTGTTGGCGAGTGTTGTGCGAATGTTGTGCGAGTGTTGTGCGAGTTTCGCACAAACACAATATGTTGTGCGAGTGTTGTTGCGAAAAATTTCGCATTCCTGTGGTTCTCTATGACAGAGAGCAATGGTTTTGAAATTTTGTCACAAAAACGAATTCGCACAAGGTTCACACAAGGTTCGCATTCCTGTGAAATTCGCACTGAGATTTTGGGAAGGGACCGAGAGCATGCATTTTTGAAAATTGGCACAAAAGCGAATTCGCACAAGGGATGTGTTGTGCGAAAATTCTGAGTCTTGGTTTTTCTCCCATGTTTTCCCTTGTTTTCACCACAACTTCGATTTTTGCAAGCATCATACCTGCATGAACACTTAAAAACTCATCTTAAAAACATATTAAAACTAAATTTTAAAGGCTAGAATTCAAAACTAAAAACATGCATTTAAATTTAAAGAAAGCATAGAATTTAAATGAAGCTGATAGCATGTACCCCAAAAAGAAGATGAACTATTTAGCTCATCCTCACTCACACACCCACTTCATGCTGAATTCCCCCTGGATCCCAAACAAAATTGGCATCCTTCCCATTTGGTCCAAGAGAATTCGTTTCTCTTCTCTTCCCTGGAGAAGTGGATGCTTTAAAGGGTTCAGGTAACCCTTTGTCATCTTGAACCTTACGATTTTCAATGGAAGGTTGGTCCATAGAGTTGTCATAGCAATTCCCCACCAAAGTGTCGATCTTCAACACTTTCCTTGATCTTTTTGCATTGGTTCCTTGAAGGTTATGGTGGGGTTGAGGAGGAAGCTTCCTTTTCCCCCTTGCTATGTCAAGATTGGTGAGCTTCTCAATGGGTCTTGAACTTTTCTATCCTAGTGATAGAATCATTTATAAACCCCCTCCATTTCTTACATTTATTGAAACTCTCCATATTATCAATCTTTCATTAAGATGGGAGTTAGATTCTTTTTGTTGTTGCCTCAACGTACAAAGTCCTCCATGACTTTCCTTATCTTCAAAATGGCTTGCTCCAATGAAGATGTACTCATTGATGGTTGAGGTTGAGGTTAGTTGTAAGGTTGGGATGGTTATTCCAACTTGAGGTGTAGGGAGCTTTGGTAACCGTACATGTCTCTCACAGTTGGAAATGGTAGGGCACTCCCCTACCGTATGCTCATATGAATCATCTCCATTCAAAGCATACTTACTACCCCATTGGGCTTTGTTGAACTTGCCTTTTCCCTAATTCAATCCGATCCCTCATGGATAGGTATGGCAAATTTTGTCCTTCTCATGATCATAATGAGAACTTTGATCTTCATGTGGAATTTCCATTTCTAAAAAAAATGATATTCAACTAAGGCTCTTTTCTTCAACTTGTACCAGGGTTCCCTCTTGGTCTCGAATCCAACAAGGAATGCACAAATTTGAAATTAAGACAAAAATAAAGAAAAGAGATTAAAAAATTTAACTAAATAAAAACTAAACTTAAAAAAAAAATTATTAAGAAAACTAACCAAACTGGCGTATTGAAGATCACCAAGTTACCCTTAATGGTTGCCTTCACTGTGCTTGTGGCCACCTTCCCCGGCAACGGCACCATTTGATTCGACTCATGGTAGCTTAGCTTTTAAGGCGTATCAACAAAAATGTTATACCTTAAATACTATTTAACTAAAGTTAGCCAAGCTTACATATAGCATAGTGGTTCTAGGATCGTTCACTGGAAGGGTTTTCGCAAACACTAGTGATAGTTCCAATTAGGATAAATAGGTGATTTTCTTGATGGATGTTAGCTTTAAAAGAAGATGTTAAATGTTTTAGAAGATTTAAACTAATCTAAGCTAACATTAAAGACTAAAATTGAAAGGGTGTAAAAACAAGTTTCTCAAAGATAAGATAGCTATGCTCTGGCTCTTATGCCAAATTGGAAATCTTAGGATAGGCTCCTCGCGTTGGGGTTGCAACTATTGGTTGATGCTTGCTTCCCGAACCGGTATGGATTTAGCAAATCATGTTTTAATCTTTTAAAATGGCAAAACAGATGGTAGTGGAATTTCATTCAATGGTTATTCACCTTAGACTTCCTTTTGAATGGCTCGTAAGAGATAACTAATGGTCTTAAAGCCAAAAGCTTACCAAATATTGGCAACTCAAAGTCATTCCAGGTGATTAAAACTCACCTTTCAATGGCCCATTGAAATTGGTTCTAAACGGATTAATGCAAAAACTGGAATTGAAAACCTCACCTTCCAATAGCTCGTAGGGAGATAAACTAATGGATAGAAATCCAAAAGCTTATCAAGTATTGGCCGTTGGAAGTTGTCCAAAGGAAATTAAAAACCCAAACTTTGCATTAATGAACCATTAATGAAAACGACTACCTTACCTTCCAGGTGCGAGAAATCTCCATGGGATTGCATCCAAGCCATCACATAACATCCATACTTTGAGAAACTAAAGTTTTAGCCAATCATCCTCTGAGGAAAAGCCCTCAGAGGTTGTTTGGCTACTAAGAGAAATAGAAATGGGGAAGAACAGGAGAAGAGAGAAAAACAGAGCAAGGCTCTGTATAGTCTATATATTTATATATTTTAACATCTCCATCCGTCTCTCTATATCTCTCCCTCTGTATATTTTACAATGGATGCAAGGGAATATATATAGAGAAGTTTTTCCAACCTCCTAGCTAAGAAATCTTAATATTGGATGATTACAAGGGAGAAGAATGGAAATTTATACAAAAATATCTAAAAGAAAATATCTGGCGTGGAGTCGGCAAAAATAGAGGAAAATTCGCACCACGCATGGGTTGTGCGAATTTGGAAGGTGTGTGCGACTGTTGTGCAAGTTTCGCACAAGGTTCGCACAAGGAAGGTGTTGTGCGAGTGTTGTGCGAGTTTCGCACAAGCATCGCCACAACCTGAAGGTGTTGTGCGAATTTCGCACAAGCCTGGAGCAGTTGTCTTCCGAAGCTATATTCTTCCTCATTTCAGCTCCAAATCATACATTTTTCTGTAGTTGCTGGGACAGTTTTTCGATACTCGCACGGATTCTACCTTTTCCAGGTAGTCGCCCGGATTCTACCGTTTTTTTGTACTCACACTCATTCGACCATTTTCCGTTACTCGCCCAGACAGTTTTTTCGATACTCGCAAGCATGATACCTTTCCGGTACTCACCCGGATAATACCATTTTCGGTACTCTCACTGATTCGACCCTTTTCCGGTACTCGCCCCAGACAGCTTTTCGATACTCGAAAGGATTCTACCTTTTCCGGGGTACTTGTCTGGATCTTACGATTTTTCCGATACTCACACTAATTCGACCATTTTCCGGTACTCGCCTGGAGAATTTTTAGATAATCGCATGTTCCATACATTTTCTCGGTACTCGTCCGAAATCGACTATTTTTGGTACTCACACTAATTCGACCCTTTTTTGGTACTGGCCCGGATTCTACCATTTTTCGTACTCACACTCATTGCGACCCTTTTTCAGTACTTGCCCAGACAGTTGTTCGATACTCGCAACGGATTTTACATTTTCCCCCGTACTCGCCCGGATTCTACCATTTTTCGGTACTCTCGCTGACTCGACCCTTTTTCGATACTCGCCCCGGACAGTTTTTTCGATACTCGCACCGATTCTACTTTTCGCGTACTCGCTTGGATTTTGCCACTTTTTGGTACTCCCCACTGATTCGACCCTTTCCCGGTACTCGCCCAATTTCTACCATTTTTCCGTACTCACAAGATTTGACCCTTTTCTAATACAGCCGGGACAGTTTTTCGATACCGCACGGATTCTACCTTTTCCCTGTACTCGCCCGGATTCTACCATTTTTCGGTACTCACACTGATTCTACCATTTTTCGGTACTCACACTCATTCGACCCTTTTCCAGTACTTGCCCAGACAGTTGTTCGATACCTGCACGGATTTTACATTTTCCCCGTACTCGCCCGGATTCTACCATTTTTCGGTACTCTCGCTGACTCGACCCTTTTTCGATACTCGGACGGACAATTTTTCGATACTCGCACTGATTCTACCTTTTCGCGGTACTCGCCTGGATTTTGCCACTTTTTCGTACTCCCACTGATTCGACCCTTTCCCGGTACTCGCCCATAATCTACCATTTTTCCGTACTCACACATATTTGACCCTTTTCTGATACTAGCCGGGACAGTTTTTCGATACTCGCACGGATTCTACCTTTTCCCTGTACTCGCCCGGATTCTACCATTTTTCGGTACTCACACTGATTCTACCATTTTTCGGTACTCACACTGATTCTACTATTTTTGAGTACTCCACACTCATTCGACCCTTTTTCAGTACTTGCCCAGACAGTTTGTTCAATACTCGCACGGATTTTACATTTTCCCGCGTACCTCGCCCGGTGATTCTACCATTTTTTCGGTCTTCTCGCTTGACTCGACCCTTTTTCGATACTCGCCCGGACAGTTTTTCGATAGCTCGCACCGATTCTACCTTTTTCGCGGTACTCGCCTGGATTTTGCCACTTTTTGGTAACTCCCACTGATTTCGACCCTTTTCCGGTCTATCGCCCACACAGTTTTCCAATGCCCGGCACAAATTCTAACCCTTTCCCGGTACTCGTCCAGATTCTGTCATTTTTCAGTACTGCTACACTGATTCGACCCTTTCCGGTACTCGCCTAGACAGGTTATCAATACTCGCACGGATTCTATATTTTCCCGGTACTCGCCCCGATTCTACCATTTTTCGGTACTCACACTGATTCGACACTTTTTTCGGTACTCGCTTGGAAAGTTTTTCGATGCTCGCACGGATTATACCTTTTCCCAGTAATCACCCGGATTCTACCATTTTTCGGTACTCTCACTTATTCGATCCTCTTCCGGTACTCGCCCAGACAGTTTTTCGATACTCGCACGGATTCTACCTTTTTCGGGTAGTCGCCCCAATTCTGTCATTTTTTGGTACTCACAATGATTCGACCCTTTTCCGGTACTCGCCCGGACAGTTGTTCGATACTGGCACGGATTCTACCTTTTCCCTGTACTCAAACGAATTCTACCATTTTTCGGTACTCACACTCATTCGACTCTTTTTCGGTACTTGCCCAGACAGTTGTTCGGTACTCGCACGGATTCTACATTTTCTCGGTACTCGCCCGGATTTTACCATTTTTCGATACTCTCACTGATTCGACCCTCTTCCGGTACTTGCCTAGACTGTTTTTCGATACTCGCAGGGATTCTACATTTTCCCGGTACTCGCCCAGATTCTACCATTTTTCAATACTCTCACTGATTTTACCTTTTCACGGTACTAGCCCAGATTCTACCAATTTTCGGTACTCTCACTAATTCGACCCTCTTCCGGTACTCGCCCGGACAGTTTTTCGATACTCGCTACGATTCTACCTTTTCCGAGAAGTCGCCCCCATTTTGTGATTTTTCGTTACTCACAATGATTCGACCCTCTTCCGGTACTCGCCCGGTCAGTTTTTCGACACTCGTTTCGATTCTACCCTTTCCCGGTACTCGCCCGGATTCTACCATTTTTCGATACTCTCACAGATTCGACCATCTTCCGGTACTCGCCCGGACAGTTTTTTGATACTCGCACGGATTCTACCTTTTTCCCGTAATCGCCACAATTCTGTCATTTTTCGATACTCACAATGATTCGACTCTTTTCGGGTACTCGCGCAGACAGTTTTTCGATACTCGCATGGATTTTACCTTTTCCCGGTACTCGCCAGGATTCTACCATTTTTCGATACTCTCACTGATTCGACCCTCCTCCGATACTTGCCCGGACAGTTTTTCGATACTCACACGGACTCTACCTTTTCACCGTACTCGCCTGGATTCTACCATTTTTCGGTACTTTCACTGATTGGACCCTCTTCCGGTACTCGCCCGAATAGTTTTTCGATACTCGCACGGATTCTAGCTTTTTCGGGTAGTCGCCCCAATTCTGTCATTTTTCGGTACTCACAATGATTCGACCCTTTTCCGGTACTCGCGCAGAAAGTTTTTCGATACTCGCACGAATTTTACCTTTTCCCGGTACTCGCCAGGATTCTACCATTTTTCGGTACTCACACTCATTCGACCATTTTTCGGTACTCGTCCGGACAGTTTTTCAATACTCTCACGGATTATACCTTTTCCCAGTAATTGCCCGGATTCTACCATTTTTCGGTACTCTCACTGATTCAACCCTCTTCCGGTATATGCCCGGACAGTTTTTCGATACTCGCACGGATTCTACTTTTTCCGGGTAGTCGCCCCAATTCCGTCATTTTTCGGTACTCACAATGATTCGACCCTTTTCAGTACTCGCGTAAACAGTTTTTCAATACTCGTACGGATTCGACCTTTTCCGGGTAGTCGCCCGGATTCTACCAATTTTCGGTGCTCACACTCATTCGGCCCTTTTCCGGTACTCGTCCGACAGTTTTTCGATACTCGCATGGATTCTACATTTTCTTGGTACACGCCCGGAATCTACCATTTTTCAATACTCGCACTTGATTTCGACCATTCTTCCCTTACTCGCTTAGACAGTTTTTCGATACGTGCACGGATTCTACATTTCCCTGGCACTCGCCCGGATTAGACCATTTTCGATACTCTCACTGATTCGACCCTCGTCGGTACTCGTCCAGAGAGTTTTTCGAACTCGAACGGATTCTACCTTTTCCCGATACTCTCCGGATTCTGTCATTTTTCGGTACTCACACTGATTCTGCCCTTTCCGGTACTCGCCAGACAGTTTCTCGATACTCGCAAGGAATTCTACCTTTTCTCGGGTACTTCATCGGGATTCGGTCATTTTTCAGTACTCACACTAATTCTACCTTTTCCCGGTACTCGCCCGGATTCTGTCATTTTTCGGTACTCACATTGATTCTACCCTTTTTCGGTACTCGCACAGATTCTACCTTTTCCCGGTACTCGCCCGGATTCTTTCATTTTTCGGTATTCACACTGATTCGACCCCTTTCCGGTACTCGCCCTAACAGTTTTTCGATACTTGCACGTATTCTACCTTTTCCGGGTAGTCGCCCGGATTCTACAAATTTTCGGTACTCATACTCATTAGACCCTTTTTCGGTACTCGCCCGGAGAGTTTTTCGATACTCACATGGATTGTACCTTTTTCAGGTACTCGCATGGATTCTGTCATTTTTCGATGCTCACACTGATTCTACCATTTTTCGGTACTCGGCGGGATAGTTTTTCGATACTCCCACGGATTCTACCTTTTCCCGGTACTCGCCCGAATTCTGTTATTTTTCGGTACTCACACTGATTCTACCCTTTCTCGATACTCGCCCGGACAGTTTTTCGATACTCGCACTGATTCTACCTTTTCCCGGTACTCTCTTGGATTCTGTCATTTTTCGGTACTCACACTGATTCGACCATTTTCTAGTACTCGCCGGCACAGTTTCTCGATACTGACACGGATTCTACCTTGTCCAAGTACTCGCCCGGATTCTACCAATTTTTCGGTACTCACACTGATTCGACCCTTTTTCCGTACTTGCCCAGACAGTTTTTCGATACTCACATGGTTTCTACCTTTTCCCGGTACTAGCCCGGATTCCACCATTTTTCGATACTCACACTCATTCGACCCTTTTCCGATACTCGCCCGGACAGTCTTTCGATACTCGCACGGATTCTACTTTTTCCCGGTACTCGCCCAGATTCTGTCATTTTTCGGTACTCACACTGATTCTACCATTTTTTTCGGTACTCACACTGTCAGTTTTTCGATACTTGCACGGATTCTACCTTTTCTCGGTACTCGCCCGGATTCAGTCATTTTTCGGTACTCACACTGATTCTACCTTTTCCCGGTACACGCTCGGATTCTGTCATTTTTCGGTACTCACACTGATTTTACCTCTTTCCGGTACTCGCCCGGACAGTTTTCCGATACTCGCACAGATTCTACCTTTTCCAGGTACTCGCCCGGATTCTGTCATTTTTCGATACTCAAACTATTTCGACCATTTTCTGGTACTCACCCGGACAGTTTTTTGATACTCGCACGGATTTTACCTTTTCCCAGTACTCGCCCGGATTTTACCATTTTTCGGTACTCACACTGATTCGACCCTTTTCCCGTACTTGCCCGGACAGTTTTTTGATACAGGCACAGATTCTACATTTTCCCGGTACTGGCCTGAAATTAACCATTTTTTCGGTACTCACACTAATTCGACCCTTTTCAAGTACTCGCCCGGACAGTTTTTCCATACTCGCACGGATTCTCCCTTTTCGCAGTACTCGCCCGAATTCTAACTTTTTTCGATACTCACACCGATTCGACCCTTTTTCGGCACTCGCCCGGACGGTTTTTCGATACTCGCACGGATTCTACCTTTTCCCAGTACTCGCCCGGATTCTGTCATTTTTCGGTACTCACACTGATTCGACCCTTTTCCGGTACTCGTCGGGGCAATTTTTAGATGCTCGCATGGAGTCTACCTTTTCCCGATACTAGCCCGGATTCAACCATTTTTCGATACTCACACTCATTCGACCCTTTTCCGATACTCGCCCGGACAGTCTTTCGATACTCGCACGGATTCTGCTTTTTCCCGGTACTCGCCCGAATTCTGTCATTTTTCGGTACTCACACTTATTCTACCTTTTCTCGGTACTCGCTCGGATTCTGTCATTTTTCGGTACTTACACTAATTCTACCCCTTTCTGGTACTGGCCCGGACTGCTTTTCGATACTCGCACAGATTCTACCTTTTCCCGGTACTTGCCCGGATTCTGTCATTTTTCGGTACTCACACCAATTCCACCCATTTCCGGTACTCGCCCTAACAGTTTTTCGATACTCGCACGGATTCTACCTTTTCCCGGTACTCGCCCGAATTCTGTCAGTGTTCGATACTCACACTGATTCGACCCCTTTCCGGTGCTCGCCCGGACAGTTTTTCGATACTCGCACGGATTCTACCTTTTCCCGGTACTCGCCCGAATTCTGTTATTTTTCGGTACTCGCCCAGACAGTTTTTCGATACTCGCACTGATTCTACCTTTTCCCAGTACTCTCCCGGATTCTCTTATTTTTCGGTACTCACACTGATTCGACCCTTTTCTAGTACTCGCCAGCACAGTTTCTCGATACTCACACGGATTCTTACCTCTATCCAATACTCTCACCCGGATTCTGTTCAATTTTTTCGGACTTCACACTGTTCGACCCTTTCCGACTCGTCGGGCAATTTTTCGATGCTCACATGGATTCTACCTTTTCCCGGTACTAACTCGGATTCCACCATTTTTCGATACTCACAGTCATTCGACCATTTTCCGATACTCGCCCGGACAGTCTTTCGATACTCGCACGGATTCTACTTTTTCCCGATACTCGCCCGGGAATTTTTCTTTTTTTTTTATTTTTATTTCTTTTTTTCTCTTTTTTTCTTTTTTTTTTTTTTTTTTCTCTTTTTTTTTTTTTTCTTTCGCTCCTTATTTTCTTTTTTTTTTTTTTTTTTTTTTTTTTTTTTTTTTTTTTTTTTTTTTTCTTTTTCTCCTTTCTTCTTTATTTTTTTTTTTTTTTTTTTTTCTATTTTCTCCTTTTTTTCTTATCTTTTTTTTTTTTTTTTTTCTGTCATTTTTCGGTACTCACATAGATTCTACCATTTTTCGGTACTCGCCCTGTCAGTTTTTCGATACTTGCACGGATTCTACCTTTTCTCGGTACTCGCTCGGATTCTGTCATTTTTCGGTACTCACACTGATTTTACCTCTTTCCGGTACTCGCTTAGACAGTTTTTCGATACTCGCACAGGATTCGGACTTTTTCCCGGTACTTTCGCCCGGATTCTAGACCATTTTTCGGCGTAATCCCATGATTCGACTCTTTCCGGTACTCGGCGGGACAGTTTTTCGAATACTTCGCACTGATTCTTACCTTTTTCCGGTACTACGCCGATTATACTATTTTTTCCGTTACTCACACTGAATTCGACCCTTTCCGGTCACTAGGGGGACAAGGTTTTCGATACTTCGCACGGATTCTACCTTTTCCGGTACTCGCCCCGATTCTACTATTTTTCGGTACTCACACTCATTCGACCCTTTTCCGGTACTCGCCGGGACAGTTTTTCGATACTCGCACGGATTCTACCTTTCCGGGTACTCGCCCGATTCTACTATTTTTCGGTACTCACACTGATTCGACCCTTTTCCGGTACTCGCCAGGACAGTTTTTCGATACTCGCACGGATTCTACCTTTTCCGGGTATTCGCCCGGATTCTACTATTTTTCGGTACTCACACTGATTCGACCCTTTTCCGGTACTCGCCGGACAGTTTTTCGATACTCGCACGGATTCTACCTTTTCCGGGTACTCGCCCCGATTCTACTATTTTTCGGTACTCACACTGATTCGACCCTTTTCCGGTACTCGCGGGACAGTTTTTCGATACTCGCACGGATTCTGCCTTTTCCCGGTACTCGCCCGGATTCTACCATTTTTCGGTACCCACACTGATTCGACCCTTTTCCGGTACTCGGCGGGACATTTTTCGATACTCGCACGGATTCTGCCTTTTCCCGGTACTCGCCCGGATTCTACCATTTTTCGGTACCCACACTGATTCGACCCTTTTCCGGTACTAGGGGGGACAATTTTTCGATACTCGCACGGATTCTACCTTTTCCCGGTACTCGCCCGGATTCTACCATTTTTCGGTACCCACACTGATTCGACCCTTTTCCGGTACTCGCGGGACAGTTTTTCGATACTCGCACGGATTCTACCTTTTCCCGGTACTCGCCCGGATTCTACCATTTTTCGGTACTCACACTGATTCGACCCTTTTCCGGTACTCGGCGGGACAGTTTTTCGATACTCGCACGGATTCTACCTTTTCCCGGTACTCGCCCGGATTCTACCATTTTTCGGTACCCACACTGATTCGACCCTTTTCCGGTACTCGGCGGGACAGTTTTTCGATACTCGCACGGATTCTACCATTTCCGGGTACTCGCCCGGATTCTACTATTTTTCCGGTAACCCCACACTTATTCGACCTTTTCCGGTACTTCGGCGGAACAGTTTTTCGATACTCGCACGGATTTCCTTTTCTCAGTACTCGCCCGGACTTCTACATTTTAAGTATCACACTCATTCGACCCTTTCCGGTATCGCGGAGACAGTTTTTTCGTACTCGCACGTGATTCTACCTTTTCCGGGTATCGCCGGTTCTACAATTTTTTTCGGTACCCACACTGATTCGGCCCTTTTCCGGTACTTCGGCGGGATAGTTTTTTCGAATCGCACGGATTCTACCTTTTCCGGGTTACTCGCCCCGATTCTACTATTTTCGGTAGCCACAACTGATTCGAACCTTTTCCGGTACTCGGCGAACAGTTTTCGATACTTCGCACGATCTGCGTTTCCCGGTACTCCGCGCCCGATTCTACCATTTTTCGGTACCACACTGATTCGACCCTTTTCCGGTACTCGGCGGAACATATTTTCGATACTCGCATGGATTCTCCATTTTCCGGTATCGCCCGGATTCTACCAATTTCAGTACTCACACTGATTCGACCCTTTTCCGGTACTCGGCGGGACAGTTTTTCGATACTCGCACGGATTCTACCTTTTCCCGGTACTCGCCCGGATTCTACCATTTTTCGGTACTCACACTGATTCGACCCTTTTCCGGTACTAGGGGGGACAATTTTTCGATACTCGCACGGATTCTACCTTTTCCGGTACTCGCCCGGATTCTACCATTTTTTCGGTACTCACACTGATTCGACCCTTTTCCGGTACTCGGCGGGACAGTTTTCGATACTCGCACGGATTCTACCTTTTCCCGGTACTCGCCCGGATTCTACCATTTTTCGGTACCCACACTGATTCGACCCTTTTCCGGTACTCGGCGGACAGTTTTTCGATACTCGCAGGATTCTGCCTTTTCCCCGGTACTCGCCCGGATTCTACCATTTTTCGGTAACCCACACTGATTCGACCCTTTCCGGGTACTCGGCGGGACAGTTTTTCGATACTCGCACGGATTCTACCTTTTCCGGTACTCGCCCGGATTCTACCATTTTTCGGTACTCAACACTGATTCGACCCTTTTCCGGTACTAGGGGGGACAATTTTTCGATACTCGCACGGATTCTTCCTTTTCACGGTACACGCCCGAAATCTAGCATTTTTCAGTACTCACACTCATTTGACCATTTTCCGATATTCACCCGGACAGTTTTGCCATACTCGGACGGATTAAACCTTTTCCCGGATTCTCTCATTTTTCGGTACTGACACTGATTCGACCCTTTTTCCGGTACTCGCCCAGACAATTTTTCGATACTCGCACGGATTCTACCTTTTCCCGGTACTCGCCCGGATTCTGTCATTTTTCGGTACTCACACTGACTCAACCCTTTTCCGGTACTCGCCCGGACATTTTTTTGATACTCGCACGGATTCTACCTTTTCCTGGTACTCGCCCGGATTCTACCAATTTTTTGGTACTCACATTGATTCAACCTTTTTTCTCTGCTTGCCCGGACAGTTTTTCGGTACTCGCACGGATTCTACCTTTTCCTACTAGTCGCCCGGATTCTACCAATTTTTGGTTCTCACACTCATTCGACCCTTTACGGGTGCTCGCCCGGATTATGTCATTTTTCGATACTCACACTGATTCAACCATTTTCCAGTACCCGCTCCGACAGTTTTTCGATACTCGCAATTGTTCTACCTTTTCGCAGTACTCGTAGGGATTCTGCCATTTTTCGGTACTCATACTAAGTCGACCCTTTTCCCGTGCTCGTCGTGACAATTTTTCGATGCTCGCACGAATTCTACCTTTTGCGGGTACTCGCCCGGATTCTGTCATTTTTCGGTACTCACTGATTCGACCCTTTTCCGGTACTCGCTTGGACAGTTTTTCGATACTCACACTATTTCTACCTTTTCCGGTACTCACACTCATTCTACCTTTTCCGGGTAGTCGCTCGGATTCTACCATTTTTCGGTACTCACACTATTTCGACCATTTTCTGGTACTCACCCGGACAGTTTTTCGATACTCGCACGGATTTTACCTTTCCTCAGTACTCGCCCGGATTTTACCATTTTTCGGTACTCACACTGATTAGCCCTATTCCGGTACTTCGCCGGGAAAGTTTTTCGATACTCGCACGGATTCTGGCATTTTCCCGGTACTCGCCCGGATTCTACCATTTTTCGGTACCCACACTGATTCGACCCTTTTCCGTACTCGGCGGGACAGTTTTTCGATACTCGCACGGATTCTACCTTTTCCCGGTACCTTCTCGCCCGGATTCTACATTTTTCGGTACCGCACACTGATTCGACCTTTTCCGGTCACTCGGCGAGGACAGTTTTCGATACTCGCACGATTCTACCTTTTCCCGGTACTTCGGCCCGGATTCTACCATTTTTCGGTACTCACACTGATTCGACTCCTTTTCCGGTACTCGCGGGACAGTTTTTCGATACTCGCACGATTCTACCTTTTCCCGGTACTCGCCGGATTCTACTATTTTTCGGTCCTCACACTGATCGACCCTTTTCCGGTACTCGCGGGACAGTTTTTCGATACTCGCACGGATTCTACCTTTTCTCGGTATCGCCCGGATTCCTATCCATTTTTCGGTACTCACACTGATTCAACCCTTTTTCGTTACTCGCCCGTACAGTTTTTCGATACTCGCACGGATTCTGCCTTTTCTGGGTATTCGCCCGGATTCTACCAATTTTCAATACTCACACTCATTCGACCCTTTTCCAGTACTCGCCTGGACAGTTTTTCGATACTCGCACGGATTTTACCTTTTCCGGGTAATCGTCCGGATTCTGCCATTTTTTGCTAATCACACTTATTCGACCCATTTTACGTACTGGCCCGGACAATTTTTTGATACTCGCACGGATTCTACCTTTTCCCGGTACTCGCTCGGATTCTCCTATTTTTCGGTGCAAACACTGATTCGACCCTTTTCCGGTACTCGCCCGGACATTTTTTCGATACTCGAACGGATTTCTACCTTTTCCGGGTAGTCGCCCGGATTCTACCAATTATTGGCACTCACACTCATTCGACCATTTTCCGGTAGTCGCCCAGACAGTTTTTCGATACTCGCTCGGATTCGACATTTTCAGGGTACTCGCCCAAATTCTACCATTTTTCGGTACTCACACTGATTCGACCATTTTCCGGTACTCGACGGAACAGTTTTTCGATACTCGCTCGGATTCGACATTTTTCGGGTACTCGCCCATATTCTACCATTTTTCGGTACTCACACTGATTCGACCATTTTCCGGTACTCGACGGAACAGTTTTTCGATACTCGCTCGGATTCGACATTTTCCGGGTACTCGCCCATATTCTACCATTTTTCAGTACTCACACTGATTCGACCATTTTCCAGAACCGGACTGGACAGTTTTTCGATACTCGCACGGATTCTACCTTTTCCTGGTACTCGCCCGGATTCTACCATTTTTCGGTACTCACACTGATTCAACCCTTTTTCAGTACTTGTCCGCATAGTTTTTCCATAGTCGCACGGATTGTACGTTTTCCTGGTACTCGCTCGGATTCTACCAATTTTCGGTACTCACATTGATTCGACCCTTTTTCCGTACTTGCCCGGACAGATTTTTGATACTCGCACGGATTCTACCTTTTCCCAGTACAAGCCCGGATTCCTATATTTTTCGGTACAAACACTGATTCGACTCTCTTCCGGTACTCGCCCGAACAGTTTTTCGATACTCGCATGGATTCTACCTTTTCCGGGTAGTCGCTAGGATTCTATCAATTATCAGTACTCACACTCATTCGACCCTTTTTCGGTACTTGTTGGGACAATTTTTTGATACTCGCACGGATTCTACCTTTTCTCGGTACTCGCTCGGATTCTGTCATTTTTTGGTACTCGCACGGATTCTACCCTTTCCATGTACTCACTGGGATTCTTCTATTTTTCGGTACAAACATTGATTCGACCCTTTTCCGGTACTCGCCCGGACAGTTTTTCGATACTCTCACGGATTCTACCTTTTCCCGGTACTCACCCGGATTCTTCTATTTTTCTGTACAAAAACTTATTCGACCCTTTTCCGGTACTAGCCCGGACAGTTTTTCGATACTCGCACGGATTCTACCTTTTCCCGGTACTCGCCCGGATTCTACCATTTTTCCGGTACCTCACACTGATTCGACCCTTTCCGGTACTCGGGGGACAGTTTTTCGATACTCGCACGGATTCTACCTTTTCCCGGTACTCGCCCGGATTCTACCATTTTTCGGTACCTCACACTGATTCGACCCTTTTCCGGTACTCGGCGGGACAGTTTTTCGATACTCGCACGGATTCTGCCTTTTCCCGGTACTCGCCCGGATTCTACCATTTTTCGGTACCCACACTGATTCGACCCTTTTCCGGTACTCGGCGGGACAGTTTTTCGATACTCGCACGGATTCTACCTTTTCCCGGTACTCGCCCGGATTCTACCATTTTTCGGTACTCACACTGATTCGACCCTTTTCCGGTACTCGGGGGGACAGTTTTTCGATACTCGCACGGATTCTACCTTTTTCCCGGTACTCGCCCGGATTCTACCAATTTTTCGGTACTCACACTGATTCGACCCTTTTCCGGTACTCGGCGGGACAGTTTTTCGATACTCGCACGGATTCTACCTTTTTCGGGTACTCGCCCGGATTCTACCATTTTTCGGTACTCACACTTATTCGACTCTTTTTTCAGTACTCGTGGGTACAGTTTTTCGATACTCGCTCGGATTCGACATTTTCCGAGTACTCGACCAGATTCTACTATTTTTCGGTACTCACACTGATTCGACCCTTTTCCGGTATTCGCCCGGATTCTGCCATTTTTCGGTACTTACACTGATTCGACCATTTTCCAGTACTCGTCGGGACACGTTTTCGATACTCGCACCGATTCTATCTTTTCGTGGTACTCGCCCGGTTTTTCCATTTTTCGGTACTCACAAAGATTCGACTCTTTTTCCGCTCTTGCCCGGACAGTTTTTTTATACACGCACGGATTCTACCTTTTCCCGGTACTCGCCCAAAATCTACCATTTTTTGGTACTCACACTGATTCGACTTTTTTCCGATACTCGCCCGGACAGTTTTTCGACACTCACACGGATTCTACCTTTTCCCGGTACTTGCCCGGAATCTACCATTTTTCGGTACTCACACTAATTCGACCCTTTTCCGGTATTCGTTGGGAAAATTTTTTTATGCTAGCATGGATTCTACCTTTTCCCGGTACTATCCCGGATTCTGCCATATTTTTATACTCACACCATTTTGACCATTTTTCGGTACTCGCCCGGATTGTTTTTCGATACTCGTACCGATTCTACCTTTTCGCGGTACTGGCCCGGATTCTGCCAATTTTCGGGACTCACATTGACTATACTCGTTTTTGGTACTCGCCGGGAAAGTTTTTCGATACTCGCTCGGATTTGACATTTTTTGGGTGCTCGCCTAGATTCTACCATTTTTCGATACTCACACTGATTCGACCATTTTTCGGTACTCGCGAGGACAGTTTTTCGATACTCGCTCGGATTCGACATTTTTCGGGTACTCGACCAGATTCTACCATTTTTCGGTACTCACACTGATTCGACCCATTTCCGGTACTCGCCCGCATAGTTTTTCCATACTCGCACAAATTCTACCTTTTCCTGGTACTCGCCCAGATTCTGCCATTTTTCGGGACTCACACTAATTCGACCCTTTTTCGGTACTCGTCGGGACAATTTTTCGATGCTCACACGGATTCTACCTTTTCCCAGTACTCGCCCAGATTCTACCATTTTTCGGTACTCACACTGATTCGACCCTTTTCCGTACTTGCCCGGACAGTTTTTCGATCCTCGCACGGATTCTACCTTTTCCCGGTAATCACCCCGAATTTTTACAATTTTTCGGTACTCACACTGATTCGGCCTTTTTACAGTACTCGCCCGGACAATTTTTCGATACTCACACTGATTCGACACTTTTTCCGTACTTGCCCGGACAGTTTTTCGATACTCGCACGGATTCTAACCTTTTCGCGATACTCGCTCGGATTCTACCATTTTTCGGTGCTCGCCGGGATTCTACCAGTTTTCGGTACTCACAGTGATTCTACCATTTTCCAATACTCGTCCGGACAGTTTTTCGATAGTCGCACGGATTCTACCTTTTCCCGGTACTCGCCCGGATTCTACCATTTTCGGTACCCACACTGATTCGACCCTTTTCCGTACTCGGCGGGACAGTTTTTCGATACTCGCACGGATTTCTACCTTTTCCGGTACTCGCCCGGATTCTACCATTTTTCGGTACTCACACTGATTCGACCCTTTTCCGGTACTCGGCGGGACAGTTTTTCGATACTCGCACGGATTCTTACCTTTTCCCGGTACTCGCCCCGGATATCTACCATTTTTCGGTACCTACACATCATTCGACCCTTTTCCGGTACTCGCGGGACAGTTTTTCGATATCGCACGGAATTCTACCTTTTCCCGGTACTCGCCCGGATTCTACCATTTTTCGGTACTCACACTGATTCGACCCTTTCCGGTACTCGGCGGGACAGTTTTTTCGATACTCGCACGGATTCTGCCTTTTCCCGGTACTCGCCCGGATTCTACCATTTTTCGGTACTCCACACTGATTCGACCCTTTTCCGGTACTCGCGGGGACAATTTTTCGATACTCGTCCGGATTCTGCCATTTTTCGATAATCACATTGATTCGACCCTTTTTCGTACTTGCCTGGGCATCTTTTCGATACTCGCACAGATTCTACCTTTTCCGGTACTCGCCCGGATTCTTCCATTTTTCCGTACTGACACTTATTTGACCATTTTTCGGTACTCGCCGGGACAATTTTTCCATACTAGCTCGGATTATACCTTTTCCAAGTAGTCGCCTGGACTCTACCAATTATCGGTACTCACACTCATTCGACCCTTTTCGGGTACTCGCCCGGATTCTAACATTTTTCGGTACTGACACTGATTCGACCCTTTTTCGGTACTCGCCGGGACAGTTTTTCGATACTTTCAAGTATTCGACATTTTCCGGGCACTCGCCCAGATTCTACCATTTTTCGGTACTCACACTGATTCGACCCTTTTTCGGTACTCGCGGGGACAGTTTTTCGATACTCACATTGATTCGACCCTTTTCTGGTACTCGCCCGCCACAATTTTTCGATACTTGCACGGATTCAACCTTTTCCGGGTACTCGCCGGATTCTACCATTTTGCGGGTACTCACCACAGTTCCAACCCTTTCCGTACTCGCCGGGGACCGTATTTCGTACTTGCACGGATTTTACCTTTTCCCCGGTACTCGCCCATATTCTAACCATTTTTCGGTACTCACACAGATTCGACCCTTTTCCGGTACTCGCGGGGACAGTTTTTCGATACTCGCACGGATTTACCTTTTCCCGGTACTTCGCCCATATTCTACCATTTTTCGGTACTCACACAGATTCGACCCTTTTCCGGTACTCGCGGGACAGTTTTTCGATACTCGCACGGATTCTACCTTTTCCCGGTACTCGCCCATGATTCTACCATTTTTCGTACTCACACAGATTCGACCCTTTTCCGGTACTCGCGGGGACAGTTTTTCGATACTCGCACGGATTTTACCTTTTCCCGTACTCGCCCATATTCTACCATTTTTCGGTACTGACACAGATTCGACCCTTTTCCGGTACTCGCCCGGACAATTTTCTGATACTCCCACAGATTCTAACTTTTCCCGGTACTCGCCTTTATTCTACCATTTTTCGGTACTCACACTGATTAGACTTTTTCTTAGTACTCGCTGGGACAATTTTTTTATACTCGCACGGATTCTACCTTTTCCCGGTACTCGCCCAGATTCTACCATTTTTTGGTACTCACACTGATTCGACTCTTTTTCGGAACTCGACGAGACAGTTTTTCGATACTCGTACGGATTCTACCTTTTCCTGGTACTCGCCCAGATTCTTCCATTTTTCGGTACTCACACTGATTCGACCTTTCTTCGGTACTCGCCCGCACAGTTTTTCCATACTCACACGGATTCTAGTTTTTCCTGGTACTCGCCCAGATTCTACTATTTTTCGGTACTCACACTGATTCGACTCTTTCTTGGTACTCACCGGGACAATTTTTCGATAGTCGCTCGGATTCTACCTTTTCCCGGTACTCGCCCGATCTCTACCATTTTCCGTACTCACACTGATTCGACCCTTTTGCCGGTACTTCGACGGGACAGTTTTTCGATACTCGCACGGATTCTACCTTTCCAACGGTACTCGCCCCGGATTCTACCATTTTTCGGTACTTACACAGATTCGACCTCTTCCGGTACTCGAGGGGCAGTTTTTTCGATACTCGCACGGTTTTACTTTCCGGTACACGCCATATTCTACCTTTTTCGGTACTCAACATATTCGACCTTTTCCGTACTCGCGGGGACAATTTTTTTCGATACTCGCACGACATTTACCTTTTTTCGCTGTAACTTGCTCATATTCTACATTTTCGGTACTCAGCACAGATTCGACCTCTTCGTACCTCGCGGGGACAATTTTTTTCGATACTCGCACGAATTCTACCTTTTATCGCGGTACTCGCCTTCATATTCTACCATTTTTCGGTATGCACACAGAGATTCGACCCTTTCCGGTACTGCGGGGACAATTTTTCGATACTCAGCACGGGATTTTACCTTTTCCCGGTACTCGCCCGGATTCTACCATTTTTCGGTACTCACAGAGATTCGACCCTTTTCCGAGTACTCGACGGGGAACAGTTTTCGATACTCGCACTGGATTCTACCTTTTCCCGGTACTCGCCGGATTCTACCATTTTTCGTACCTCACACAGATTCGACCCTTTTCGGTACTCTGCGGGACAGTTTTTCGATACTCGCACGGATTCTACCTTTCCGTACTCGCCCGGATTCTACCATTTTTCGGTTCTCACATAGATTCGACCTTTTCCGGTACTCGCAGGGACAGTTTTCGATACTCGCACGGATTCTACCTTTTCCCGGTACTCGCCCGATTTCTACCCATTTTTCGGTACCCCACATGGATTCGACCCTTCCGGTACTCGCGGGAAATTTTTTCGATACTCGCACGGAATTCTACCTTTCCCGGTACTCGCCCGGATTCTACCATTTTTCGGTACTCACAACGATTCGACCCTTTTCCGATACTCGCGGGGACAGTTTTTCGATTACTCGCACGGATTCTTACCTTTCCCGGTTACTCTGCCCGGATTCTACCATTTTTCGGTACTCACACAGATTCGACCCTTTCCGGTACTCGCGGGGACAGTTTTTCGATACTCGCACGGATTTTACCTTTTCCCGGTACTTGCCCATATTCTACCATTTTTCGGTACTCACACAGATTCGACCCTTTTCCGGTACTCGCTGGGACAATTTTTCGATACTCGCACGGATTTTACCTTTTCCCGGTACTCGCCCATATTCTAACATTTTTCGGTACTCACACAGATTCGACCCTTTTCCGGTACTCGCGGGGACAGTTTTTCGATACTCGCACGGATTTTACCTTTTCCCGGTACTCGCCCATATTCTACCATTTTTCGGTACTCACACAGATTCGACCCTTTTCCGGTACTCGCGGGGACAGTTTTTCGATTACTCGCACGGATTTTACCTTTTCCCGGTACTCGCCCATATTCTACCATTTTCGGTACTCACACAGATTCGACCCTTTTCCGGTACTCGCGGGGACAGTTTTTCGATACTCGCACGGATTTTACCTTTTCCCGGTACTCGCCCATATTCTAACATTTTTCGGTACTCACACAGATTCGACCCTTTTCCGGTACTCGCGGGGACAGTTTTTCGATACTCGCACGGATTTTACCTTTTTCCCGGTACTCGCCCATATTCTACCATTTTTCGGTACTCACACAGATTCGACCCTTTTCCGGTACTCGCTGGGACAGTTTTTTCGATACTCGCACGGATTCTACCTTTTCCCGGTACTCGCCCATATTCTACCATTTTTCGGTACTCACACAGATTCGACCCTTTTCTGTACTCGCTCGGGACAGTTTTTCGATACTCGCACGGATTTTACCTTTTCCCGGTACTCGCCCATATTCTACCATTTTCGGTACTCACACAGATTCGACTCTTTTCCCGTACTCGCAGGGGACAGTTTTTCGATACTCGCACGGATTTTACCTTTTCCCGGTACTCGCCCATATTCTACCATTTTTCGGTACTCACACAGATTCGACTCTTTTCCCGTACTCGTCGGGACAGTTTTTCGATACTCGCACGGATTCTACCTTTTCCCGGTACTCGCCCATATTCTACATTTTTCGGTACTCACACAGATTCGACCCTTTTCCGGTACTCGCGGGACAGTTTTTCGATACTCGCACGGATTTTACCTTTTCCCGGTACTCGCCATATTCTACCATTTTTCGGTACTCACACAGATTCGACCCTTTCCGGTACTCGCGGGGACAGTTTTTCGATACTCGCACGGATTTTACCTTTTCCCGGTACTCGCTCATATTCTACCATTTTTCGGTACTCACACAGATTCGACCCTTTTCCGGTACTCGTGGGACAGTTTTTCGATACTCGCACGGATTTTACCTTTTCCCGGTACTCGCCCATATTCTACCATTTTTCGGTACTCACACAGATTCGACCTTTTCCGGTACTCGCGGGACAGTTTTCGATACTCGCACGGATTTTACCTTTTCCCGTACTCGCCCATATTCTACCATTTTTCGGTACTCACACAGATTCGACCCTTTTCCGGTACTCGCTGGGACAGTTTTTCGATACTCGCACGGATTTTACCTTTTCCCGGTACTCGCCCATATTCTACCATTTTTCGGTACTCACACAGATTCGACCTTTTCCGTACTCGCGGGGACAGTTTTTCGATTCTCGCACGGATTTTACCTTTTCCCGGTAACTTCGCCCATATTCTACCATTTTCGGTACTCACACAGATTCGACCCTTTTTCCGTACTCGCGGGGACAGTTTTTCGATTATCGCACGGATTTACCTTTTCCCGGTACTCGCCCATATTCTACCATTTTTCGGTACTCACACAGATTCGACCTCTTTTCCCGGTACTCGCGGGGACAGTTTTTCGATACTCGCACGGATTTTACCTTTTCCCGGTACTCGCCCATATTCTACCATTTTTCGGTACTCACACAGATTCGACCCTTTTCCGGTACTCGCAGGGACAGTTTTTCGATACTCGCACGAATTTTACCTTTTCCCGGTACTTGCCCATATTCTACCATTTTTCGTACTCACACAGATTCGACCCTTTTCCGGTACTCGCGGGGACAGTTTTCGATTATCGCACGGATTTTACCTTTTCCCGGTACTCGCCCATATTCTACCATTTTTCGGTACTCACAGATTTCCGACCCTCTTCCGGTACTCGCAGGGGACGCTTTTCGATAGGTCGCACGGATTTTGCCTTTTTCCCGTACTAGCCCATATTCTACCATTTTTCCGGTACTCACACTAGATTCGACCCTCTTTCCCGGTACTCGTGGGGACAGTATTTTCGATACTCGCACGGATTCTAAACTTTTCGCGGTACCCCGCTCCATATTATCTAACATTTTTCGGTACTCACACAGATTCGACCCTTTTTCCGGTACTCGCCGGGGACAGTTTTTTCGATTACTCGCACGGATTTTACCTTTTTCCCGGTAACTCGCCCATATTCTACCATTTGTGGTACTCACACAGATTCGACCCTCTTCCGGTACCTCGCATGGGGAAGTTTTTTCGAATGAGTCGCACGGATTTTACCTTTTCGCGGGGGGGTTACTTGCTCATATTCTAACCAATTTTTCGGTTACTTACACACAGATTCGACGCTCTTCCGGTACTCACTGGGACAGTTTTTTCGATACACGCCACGGATTTTACCTTTTCCCGGTACTCGCCCCATATTCCTAACATTTTCGCGTACTCACACAGATTTCGGACCCTCTTCCGGTACTCGCGGGGACAGTTTTTCGATACTCGCACGGATTTTACCTTTTCCCGGTACTCGCCCATATTCTACCATTTTTCGGTACTCACACAGATTCGACCCTTTTCCGTACTCCGCGGTGGGACAGTTTTTCGATACTCGCACGGATTTTTACTTTCCCGTACTCGCCCATATTCTACCATTTTTCGGTACTCACACAGATTCGACCTTTTCCGCGTACTCGCTTGGGGACAGTTTTTCGATACTCGCACGGATTTACCTTTTCCGGTACTCGCCCAATATTCTACCATTTTTCGTACTCACACAGATTCGACCCTTTTCCGGTACTCGCGGGGACAGTTTTTCGATTACTCGCACGGATTTTACCTTTTCCCCGGGTACTCGCCCATATTCTACCATTTTTCGGTACTCACACAGATTCGACCTCTTGCCGGTACTCGTCGGGGACAGTTTTCGATACTCGCACGGATTTTACTTTCCGGTACTCGCCATATTCTACCATTTTTCGGTACTCACACAGATTCGAACCTTTTCCGGTACTCGCTCGGACAGTTTTGTCGATACTCGTAGGGATTCGACCTTTTCCCGGTACTCGCCCATATTCTACCATTTTTCGGTATTCACACCGATTCGACCATTTTCCGATACTCGCCGGGATAGTTTTTCGATACTCGTAGGGATTCGACCTTTTCCTGGCACTCTCCCATATTCTACCATTTTTCCGTACTGACACTGATTCGACCCTTTTCCGTTACTCGCGGGGACAGTTTTTCGATACTCGCACGGATTCTACCTTTTCCAGGTACTCGCCCGGATTCTACCATTTTTCGGTACTCACACAGATTCGACCCTTTTCCGGTACTCGCCGGGACAGTTTTTCGATACTCGCAAGGATTCTACCTTTTCCCGATACTCGCCCGGATTCTACCATTTTTCGGTACTCACAATGAATCGACTCTTTTCCGGTATTCGCCGGGACAGGTTTTCGATACTCGCACGGATTCTACC
>JBAPGN010000475.1:2113-22680 GCA_037355405.1 Vitis amurensis | reverse complement strand
ACAGTTTTTCGGTACTCGCACGGATTCTACTTTTTTCCCGGTACTCGCCCGGATTCTACCATTTTTCGGTACTCACAATGATTCTACCTTTTTTCAGTACTCGTCCGGACAGTTTTTCGGTACTCGCACGGATTCTACATTTTCCCGATACTCGCCCGGATTCTACCATTTTTCGGTACTCACAATGATTCTACCTTTTTTCAGTACTCGTCCGGACAGTTTTTCGGTACTCGCACGGATTCTACATTTTCCCGATACTCGCCCGGATTCTACCATTTTTCGGTACTCACAATGATTCTACCTTTTTTCAGTACTCGTCCGGACAGTTTTTCGGTACTCGCACGGATTCTACATTTTCCCGATACTCGCCCGGATTCTACCATTTTTCGGTACTCACAATGATTCTACCTTTTTCAGTACTCGTCCGGACAGTTTTTCGGTACTCGCACGGATTCTACATTTTCCCGATACTCGCCCGGATTCTACCATTTTTCGGTACTCACAATGATTCTACCATTTTTCAATACTCGTCCGGACAGTTTTTCGGTACTCGCACGGATTCTACATTTTCCCGATACTCGCCCGGATTCTACCATTTTTCGGTACTCACAATGATTCTACCTTTTTCAGTACTCGTCCGGACAGTTTTTCGGTACTCGCACGGATTCTACATTTTCCCGATACTCGCCCGGATTCTACCATTTTTCGGTACTCACAATGATTCTACCTTTTTCAGTACTCGTCCGGACAGTTTTTCGGTACTCGCACGGATTCTACATTTTCCCGATACTCGCCCGGATTCTACCATTTTTCGGTACTCACAATGATTCTACCATTTTTCAGTACTCGTCCGGACAGTTTTTCGGTACTCGCACGGATTCTACATTTTCCCGATACTCGCCCGGATTCTACCATTTTTCGGTACTCACAATGATTCTACCATTTTTCAGTACTCGTCCGGACAGTTTTTCGGTACTCGCACGGATTCTACATTTTCCCGATACTCGCCCGGATTCTACCATTTTTCGGTACTCACAATGATTCTACCTTTTTCAGTACTCGTCCGGACAGTTTTTCGGTACTCGCACGGATTCTACATTTTCCCGATACTCGCCCGGATTCTACCATTTTTCGGTACTCACAATGATTCTACCTTTTTTCAATACTCGTCCGGACAGTTTTTCGGTACTCGCACGGATTCTACATTTTCCCGATACTCGCCCGGATTCTACCATTTTTCGGTACTCACAATGATTCTACCATTTTTCAGTACTCGTCCGGACAGTTTTTCGGTACTCGCACGGATTCTACATTTTCCCGATACTCGCCCGGATTCTACCATTTTTCGGTACTCACAATGATTCTACCTTTTTTCAGTACTCGTCCGGACAGTTTTTCGGTACTCGCACGGATTCTACATTTTCCCGATACTCGCCCGGATTCTACCATTTTTCGGTACTCACAATGATTCTACCTTTTTTCAGTACTCGTCCGGACAGTTTTTCGGTACTCGCACGGATTCTACATTTTCCCGATACTCGCCCGGATTCTACCATTTTTCGGTACTCACAATGATTCTACCATTTTTCAGTACTCGTCCGGACAGTTTTTCGGTACTCGCACGGATTCTACATTTTCCCGATACTCGCCCGGATTCTACCATTTTTCGGTACTCACAATGATTCTACCTTTTTCAGTACTCGTCCGGACAGTTTTTCGGTACTCGCACGGATTCTACATTTTCCCGATACTCGCCCGGATTCTACCATTTTTCGGTACTCACAATGATTCTACCTTTTTCAGTACTCGTCCGGACAGTTTTTCGGTACTCGCACGGATTCTACATTTTCCCGATACTCGCCCGGATTCTACCATTTTTCGGTACTCACAATGATTCTACCATTTTTCAGTACTCGTCCGGACAGTTTTTCGGTACTCGCACGGATTCTACATTTTCCCGATACTCGCCCGGATTCTACCATTTTTCGGTACTCACAATGATTCTACCTTTTTCAGTACTCGTCCGGACAGTTTTTCGGTACTCGCACGGATTCTACATTTTCCCGATACTCGCCCGGATTCTACCATTTTTCGGTACTCACAATGATTCTACCATTTTTCAGTACTCGTCCGGACAGTTTTTCGGTACTCGCACGGATTCTACATTTTCCCGATACTCGCCCGGATTCTACCATTTTTCGGTACTCACAATGATTCTACCTTTTTCAGTACTCGTCCGGACAGTTTTTCGGTACTCGCACGGATTCTACATTTTCCCGATACTCGCCCGGATTCTACCATTTTTCGGTACTCACAATGATTCTACCTTTTTCAGTACTCGTCCGGACAGTTTTTCGGTACTCGCACGGATTCTACATTTTCCCGATACTCGCCCGGATTCTACCATTTTTCGGTACTCACAATGATTCTACCATTTTTCAGTACTCGTCCGGACAGTTTTTCGGTACTCGCACGGATTCTACATTTTCCCGATACTCGCCCGGATTCTACCATTTTTCGGTACTCACAATGATTCTACCATTTTTCAGTACTCGTCCGGACAGTTTTTCGGTACTCGCACGGATTCTACATTTTCCCGATACTCGCCCGGATTCTACCATTTTTCGGTACTCACAATGATTCTACCTTTTTTCAGTACTCGTCCGGACAGTTTTTCGGTACTCGCACGGATTCTACATTTTCCCGATACTCGCCCGGATTCTACCATTTTTCGGTACTCACAATGATTCTACCTTTTTCAGTACTCGTCCGGACAGTTTTTCGGTACTCGCACGGATTCTACATTTTCCCGATACTCGCCCGGATTCTACCATTTTTCGGTACTCACAATGATTCTACCTTTTTTCAGTACTCGTCCGGACAGTTTTTCGGTACTCGCACGGATTCTACATTTTCCCGATACTCGCCCGGATTCTACCATTTTTCGGTACTCACAATGATTCTACCTTTTTTCAGTACTCGTCCGGACAGTTTTTCGGTACTCGCACGGATTCTACATTTTCCCGATACTCGCCCGGATTCTACCATTTTTCGGTACTCACAATGATTCTACCTTTTTTCAGTACTCGTCCGGACAGTTTTTCGGTACTCGCACGGATTCTACATTTTCCCGATACTCGCCCGGATTCTACCATTTTTCGGTACTCACAATGATTCTACCTTTTTTCAGTACTCGTCCGGACAGTTTTTCGGTACTCGCACGGATTCTACATTTTCCCGATACTCGCCCGGATTCTACCATTTTTCGTACTCACAATGATTCTACCATTTTTCAGTACTCGTCCGGACAGTTTTTCGGTACTCGCACGGATTCTACATTTTCCCGATACTCGCCCGGATTCTACCATTTTTCGGTACTCACAATGATTCTACCTTTTTCAGTACTCGTCCGGACAGTTTTTCGGTACTCGCACGGATTCTACATTTTCCCGATACTCGCCCGGATTCTACCATTTTTCGGTACTCACAATGATTCTACCATTTTTCAAGTACTCGTCCGGACAGTTTTTCGGTACTCGCACGGATTCTACATTTTCCCGATACTCGCCCGGATTCTACCATTTTTCGGTACTCACAATGATTCTACCTTTTTTCAGTACTCGTCCGGACAGTTTTTCGGTACTCGCACGGATTCTACATTTTCCCGATACTCGCCCGGATTCTACCATTTTTCGGTACTCACAATGATTCTACCATTTTTCAGTACTCGTCCGGACAGTTTTTCGGTACTCGCACGGATTCTACATTTTCCCGATACTCGCCCGGATTCTACCATTTTTCGGTACTCACAATGATTCTACCTTTTTCAGTACTCGTTCCGGACAGTTTTTCGGTACTCGCACGGATTCTACATTTTCCCGATACTCGCCCGGATTCTACCATTTTTCGGTACTCACAATGATTCTACCATTTTTCAATACTCGTCCGGACAGTTTTTCGGTACTCGCACGGATTCTACATTTTCCCGATACTCGCCCGGATTCTACCATTTTTCGGTACTCACAATGATTCTACCATCTTTCAATACTCGTCCGGACAGTTTTTCGGTACTCGCACGGATTCTACATTTTCCCGATACTCGCCCGGATTCTACCATTTTTCGGTACTCACAATGATTCTACCATTTTTCAGTACTCGTCCGGACAGTTTTTCGGTACTCGCACGGATTCTACATTTTCCCGATACTCGCCCGGATTCTACCATTTTTCGGTACTCACAATGATTCTACCTTTTTCAATACTCGTCCGGACAGTTTTTCGGTACTCGCACGGATTCTACATTTTCCCGATACTCGCCCGGATTCTACCATTTTTCGGTACTCACAATGATTCTACCTTTTTCAGTACTCGTCCGGACAGTTTTTCGGTACTCGCACGGATTCTACATTTTCCCGATACTCGCCCGGATTCTACCATTTTTCGGTACTCACAATGATTCTACCTTTTTTCAGTACTCGTCCGGACAGTTTTTCGGTACTCGCACGGATTCTACATTTTCCCGATACTCGCCCGGATTCTACCATTTTTCGGTACTCACAATGATTCTACCATTTTTCAGTACTCGTCCGGACAGTTTTTCGGTACTCGCACGGATTCTACATTTTCCCGATACTCGCCCGGATTCTACCATTTTTCGGTACTCACAATGATTCTACCTTTTTTCAGTACTCTTCCGGACAGTTTTTCGGTACTCGCACGGATTCTACATTTTCCCGATACTCGCCCGGATTCTACCATTTTTCGGTACTCACAATGATTCTACCATTTTTCAGTACTCGTCCGGACAGTTTTTCGGTACTCGCACGGATTCTACATTTTCCCGATACTCGCCCGGATTCTACCATTTTTCGGTACTCACAATGATTCTACCTTTTTCATACTCGTCCGGACAGTTTTTCGGTACTCGCACGGATTCTACATTTTCCCGATACTCGCCCGGATTCTACCATTTTTCGGTACTCACAATGATTCTACCATCTTTCAATACTCGTCCGGACAGTTTTTCGGTACTCGCACGGATTCTACATTTTCCCGATACTCGCCCGGATTCTACCATTTTTCGGTACTCACAATGATTCTACCATCTTTCAATACTCGTCCGGACAGTTTTTCGGTACTCGCACGGATTCTACATTTTCCCGATACTCGCCCGGATTCTACCATTTTTCGGTACTCACAATGATTCTACCATCTTTCAATACTCGTCCGGACAGTTTTTCGGTACTCGCACGGATTCTACATTTTCCCGATACTCGCCCGGATTCTACCATTTTTCGGTACTCACAATGATTCTACCATCTTTCAATACTCGTCCGGACAGTTTTTCGGTACTCGCACGGATTCTACATTTTCCCGATACTCGCCCGGATTCTACCATTTTTCGGTACTCACAATGATTCTACCATCTTTCAATACTCGTCCGGACAGTTTTTCGGTACTCGCACGGATTCTACATTTTCCCGATACTCGCCCGGATTCTACCATTTTTCGGTACTCACAATGATTCTACCATCTTTCAATACTCGTCCGGACAGTTTTTCGGTACTCGCACGGATTCTACATTTTCCCGATACTCGCCCGGATTCTACCATTTTTCGGTACTCACAATGATTCTACCATCTTTCAATACTCGTCCGGACAGTTTTTCGGTACTCGCACGGATTCTACATTTTCCCGATACTCGCCCGGATTCTACCATTTTTCGGTACTCACAATGATTCTACCTTTTTTCAATACTCTTCCGGACAGTTTTTCGGTACTCGCACGGATTCTACATTTTCCCGATACTCGCCCGGATTCTACCATTTTTCGGTACTCACAATGATTCTACCATCTTTCAATACTCGTCCGGACAGTTTTTCGGTACTCGCACGGATTCTACATTTTCCCGATACTCGCCCGGATTCTACCATTTTTCGGTACTCACAATGATTCTACCATCTTTCAATACTCGTCCGGACAGTTTTTCGGTACTCGCACGGATTCTACATTTTCCCGATACTCGCCCGGATTCTACCATTTTTCGGTACTCACAATGATTCTACCATTTTCAATACTCGTCCGGACAGTTTTCGGGCCGACAGTTCTACATTTTCCCGATACTCGCCCGGATTCTACCATTTTTCGGTACTCACAATGATTCTACCTTTTTCAGTACTCGTCCGGACAGTTTTTCGGTACTCGCACGGATTCTACATTTTCCCGATACTCGCCCGGATTCTACCATTTTTCGGTACTCACAATGATTCTACCATCTTTTCAATACTCGTCCGGACAGTTTTTCGGTACTCGCACGGATTCTACATTTTCCCGATACTCGCCCGGATTCTACCATTTTTCGGTACTCACAATGATTCTACCTTCTTTCAATACTCGTCCGGACAGTTTTTCGGTACTCGCACGGATTCTACATTTTCCCGATACTCGCCCGGATTCTACCATTTTCGGTACTCACAATGATTCTACCTTTTTCAATACTCGTCCGGACAGTTTTTCGGTACTCGCACGGATTCTACATTTTCCCGATACTCGCCCGGATTCTACCATTTTTCGGTACTCACAATGATTCTACCTTTTTCAATACTCGTCCGGACAGTTTTTCGGTACTCGCACGGATTCTACATTTTCCCGATACTCGCCCGGATTCTACCATTTTTCGGTACTCACAATGATTCTACCTTTTTTCAGTACTCTTCCGGACAGTTTTTCGGTACTCGCACGGATTCTACATTTTCCCGATACTCGCCCGGATTCTACCATTTTTCGGTACTCACAATGATTCTACCATCTTTCAATACTCGTCCGGACAGTTTTTCGGTACTCGCACGGATTCTACATTTTCCCGATACTCGCCCGGATTCTACCATTTTTCGGTACTCACAATGATTCTACCATCTTTCAATACTCGTCCGGACAGTTTTTCGGTACTCGCACGGATTCTACATTTTCCCGATACTCGCCCGGATTCTACCATTTTTCGGTACTCACAATGATTCTACCATTTTTCAATACTCGTCCGGACAGTTTTTCGGTACTCGCACGGATTCTACATTTTCCCGATACTCGCCCGGATTCTACCATTTTTCGGTACTCACAATGATTCTACCATTTTTCAATACTCGTCCGGACAGTTTTTCGGTACTCGCACGGATTCTACATTTTCCCGATACTCGCCCGGATTCTACCATTTTTCGGTACTCACAATGATTCTACCATCTTTCAATACTCGTCCGGACAGTTTTTCGGTACTCGCACGGATTCTACATTTTCCCGATACTCGCCCGGATTCTACCATTTTTCGGTACTCACAATGATTCTACCATTTTTCAGTACTCGTCCGGACAGTTTTTCGGTACTCGCACGGATTCTACATTTTCCCGATACTCGCCCGGATTCTACCATTTTTCGGTACTCACAATGATTCTACCATTTTTCAATACTCGTCCGGACAGTTTTTCGGTACTCGCACGGATTCTACATTTTCCCGATACTCGCCCGGATTCTACCATTTTTCGGTACTCACAATGATTCTACCTTTTTCAGTACTCTTCCGGACAGTTTTTCGGTACTCGCACGGATTCTACATTTTCCCGATACTCGCCCGGATTCTACCATTTTTCGGTACTCACAATGATTCTACCTTTTTCAGTACTCGTCCGGACAGTTTTTCGGTACTCGCACGGATTCTACATTTTCCCGATACTCGCCCGGATTCTACCATTTTTCGGTACTCACAATGATTCTACCATTTTTCAGTACTCGTCCGGACAGTTTTTCGGTACTCGCACGGATTCTACATTTTCCCGATACTCGCCCGGATTCTACCATTTTTCGGTACTCACAATGATTCTACCATTTTTCAATACTCGTCCGGACAGTTTTTCGGTACTCGCACGGATTCTACATTTTCCCGATACTCGCCCGGATTCTACCATTTTTCGGTACTCACAATGATTCTACCATTTTTCAATACTCGTCCGGACAGTTTTTCGGTACTCGCACGGATTCTACATTTTCCCGATACTCGCCCGGATTCTACCATTTTTCGGTACTCACAATGATTCTACCATCTTTCAATACTCGTCCGGACAGTTTTTCGGTACTCGCACGGATTCTACATTTTCCCGATACTCGCCCGGATTCTACCATTTTTCGGTACTCACAATGATTCTACCATTTTTCAATACTCGTCCGGACAGTTTTTCGGTACTCGCACGGATTCTACATTTTCCCGATACTCGCCCGGATTCTACCATTTTTCGGTACTCACAATGATTCTACCATCTTTCAATACTCGTCCGGACAGTTTTTCGGTACTCGCACGGATTCTACTCTTTTCCCGATACTCGCCCGGATTCTACCATTTTTCGGTACTCACAATGATTCTACCATCTTTCAATACTCGTCCGGACAGTTTTTCGGTACTCGCACGGATTCTACATTTTCCCGATACTCGCCCGGATTCTACCATTTTTCGGTACTCACAATGATTCTACCATCTTTCAATACTCGTCCGGACAGTTTTTCGGTACTCGCACGGATTCTACATTTTCCCGATACTCGCACGGATTCTACAATTTTTCGGTACTCACAATGATTCTACCATCTTTCAATACTCGTCCGGACAGTTTTTCGGTACTCGCACGGATTCTACATTTTCCCGATACTCGCCCGGATTCTACCATTTTTCGGTACTCACAATGATTCTACCATCTTTCAATACTCTTCCGGACAGTTTTTCGGTACTCGCACGGATTCTACATTTTCCCGATACTCGCCCGGATTCTACCATTTTTCGGTACTCACAATGATTCTACCATCTTTCAATACTCGTCCGGACAGTTTTTCGGTACTCGCACGGATTCTACATTTTCCCGATACTCGCCCGGATTCTACCATTTTTCGGTACTCACAATGATTCTACCATCTTTCAATACTCGTCCGGACAGTTTTTCGGTACTCGCACGGATTCTACATTTTCCCGATACTCGCCCGGATTCTACATTTTTCGGTACTCACAATGATTCTACCATCTTTCAATACTCGTCCGGACAGTTTTTCGGTACTCGCACGGATTCTACATTTTCCCGATACTCGCCCGGATTCTACCATTTTTCGGTACTCACAATGATTCTACCATCTTTTCAATACTCGTCCGGACAGTTTTTCGGTACTCGCACGGATTCTACATTTTCCCGATACTCGCCCGGATTTCTACCATTTTTCGGTACTCACAATGATTCTACCATCTTTCAATACTCGTCCGGACAGTTTTTCGGTACTCGCACGGATTCTACATTTTCCCGATACTCGCCCGGATTCTACCATTTTTCGGTACTCACAATGATTCTACCTTTTTTCAATACTCGTCCGGACAGTTTTTCGGTACTCGCACGGATTCTACATTTTCCCGATACTCGCCCGGATTCTACCATTTTCGGTACTCACAATGATTCTACCATCTTTCAGTACTCGTCCGGACAGTTTTTCGGTACTCGCACGGATTCTACATTTTCCCGATACTCGCCCGGATTCTACCATTTTTCGGTACTCACAATGATTCTACCATTTTTCAGTACTCGTCCGGACAGTTTTCGGTACTCGCACGGATTCTACATTTTCCCGATACTCGCCCGGATTCTACCATTTTTCGGTACTCACAATGATTCTACCATTTTTCAATACTCGTCCGGACAGTTTTTCGGTACTCGCACGGATTCTACATTTTCCCGATACTCGCCCGGATTCTACCATTTTTCGGTACTCACAATGATTCTACATTTTTTCAGTACTCGTCCGGACAGTATTTCGGTAATCGCACGGATTCTACACTTTTCCCGGTACTCGCCCGGATTCTACCATTTTTAGGTACTCACAATGACTCTACCTTTTTCAGTACTCGTCCGGACAGTTTTTCGGTACTCGCACGGATTCTACATTTTCCCGATACTCGCCCGGATTCTACCATTTTTAGGTACTCACAATGATTCTACCTTTTTCAGTACTCGTCCGGACAGTATTTCGGTAATCGCACGGATTCTACTCTTGTCCCGGTACTCGCCCGGATTCTACCATTTTTCGGTACTCACAATGATTCTACCTTTTTCAGTACTCGTCCGGACAGTTTTTCGGTACTCGCACGGATTCTACATTTTCCCGATACTCGCCCGGATTCTACCATTTTTCGGTACTCACAATGATTCTACCATTTTTCAGTACTCGTCCGGACAGTTTTTCGGTACTCGCACGGATTCTACATTTTCCCGATACTCGCCCGGATTCTACCATTTTTCGGTACTCACAATGATTCTACCATTTTTCAATACTCGTCCGGACAGTTTTTCGGTACTCGCACGGATTCTACATTTTCCCGATACTCGCCCGGATTCTACCATTTTTCGGTACTCACAATGATTCTACCTTTTTTCAGTACTCGTCCGGACAGTTTTTCGGTACTCGCACGGATTCTACATTTTCCCGATACTCGCCCGGATTCTACCATTTTTCGGTACTCACAATGATTCTACCTTTTTTCAGTACTCTTCCGGACAGTTTTTCGGTACTCGCACGGATTCTACATTTTCCCGATACTCGCCCGGATTCTACCATTTTTCGGTACTCACAATGATTCTACCATTTTTCAAGTACTCGTCCGGACAGTTTTTCGGTACTCGCACGGATTCTACATTTTCCCGATACTCGCCCGGATTCTACCATTTTTCGGTACTCACAATGATTCTACCTTTTTCAATACTCGTCCGGACAGTTTTTCGGTACTCGCACGGATTCTACATTTTCCCGATACTCGCCCGGATTCTACCATTTTTCGGTACTCACAATGATTCTACCTTTTTTCAGTACTCGTCCGGACAGTTTTTCGGTACTCGCACGGATTCTACATTTTCCCGATACTCGCCCGGATTCTACCATTTTTCGGTACTCACAATGATTCTACCTTTTTCAGTACTCGTCCGGACAGTTTTTCGGTACTCGCACGGATTCTACATTTTCCCGATACTCGCCCGGATTCTACCATTTTTCGGTACTCACAATGATTCTACCTTTTTTCAGTACTCGTCCGGACAGTTTTTCGGTACTCGCACGGATTCTACATTTTCCCGATACTCGCCCGGATTCTACCATTTTTCGGTACTCACAATGATTCTACCATTTTTCAGTACTCGTCCGGACAGTTTTTCGGTACTCGCACGGATTCTACATTTTCCCGATACTCGCCCGGATTCTACCATTTTTCGGTACTCACAATGATTCTACCATTTTTCAGTACTCGTCCGGACAGTTTTTCGGTACTCGCACGGATTCTACATTTTCCCGATACTCGCCCGGATTCTACCATTTTTCGGTACTCACAATGATTCTACCATTTTTCAGTACTCGTCCGGACAGTTTTTCGGTACTCGCACGGATTCTACATTTTCCCGATACTCGCCCGGATTCTACCATTTTCGGTACTCACAATGATTCTACCATTTTTCAATACTCGTCCGGACAGTTTTTCGGTACTCGCACGGATTCTACATTTTCCCGATACTCGCCCGGATTCTACCATTTTTCGGTACTCACAATGATTCTACCATTCTTTCAATACTCGTCCGGACAGTTTTTCGGTACTCGCACGGATTCTACATTTTTCCCGGTACTCGCCCGGATTCTACCATTTTTCGGTACTCACAATGATTCTACCTTTTTCAGTACTCGTCCGGACAGTTTTTCGGTACTCGCACGGATTCTACATTTTCCCGATACTCGCCCGGATTCTACCATTTTTCGGTACTCACAATGATTCTACCATCTTTCAATACTCGTCCGGACAGTTTTTCGGTACTCGCACGGATTCTACATTTTCCCGATACTCGCCCGGATTCTACCATTTTTCGGTACTCACAATGATTCTACCATCTTTCAATACTCGTCCGGACAGTTTTTCGGTACTCGCACGGATTCTACATTTTCCCGATACTCGCCCGGATTCTACCATTTTTCGGTACTCACAATGATTCTACCATTTTTCAGTACTCGTCCGGACAGTTTTTCGGTACTAGCACGGATTCTACATTTTCCCGATACTCGCCCGGATTCTACCATTTTTCGGTACTCACAATGATTCTACCATTTTTCATACTCGTCCGGACAGTTTTTCGGTACTCGCACGGATTCTACATTTTCCCGATACTCGCCCGGATTCTACCATTTTTCGGTACTCACAATGATTCTACCTTTTTCAGTACTCGTCCGGACAGTTTTTCGGTACTCGCACGGATTCTACATTTTCCCGATACTCGCCCGGATTCTACCATTTTTCGGTACTCACAATGATTCTACCATCTTTCAATACTCGTCCGGACAGTTTTTCGGTACTCGCACGGATTCTACATTTTCCCGATACTCGCACGGATTCTACCATTTTTTCGGTACTCACAATGATTCTACCATCTTTCAATACTCGTCCGGACAGTTTTTCGGTACTCGCACGGATTCTACATTTTCCCGATACTCGCCCGGATTCTACCATTTTTCGGTACTCACAATGATTCTACCTTTTTCAATACTCGTCCGGACAGTTTTTCGGTACTCGCACGGATTCTACATTTTCCCGATACTCGCCCGGATTCTACCATTTTTCGGTACTCACAATGATTCTACCATTTTCAATACTCGTCCGGACAGTTTTTCGGTACTCGCACGGATTCTACATTTTCCCGATACTCGCCCGGATTCTACCATTTTTCGGTACTCACAATGATTCTACCATTTTTCAATACTCGTCCGGACAGTTTTTCGGTACTCGCACGGATTCTACATTTTCCCGATACTCGCCCGGATTCTACCATTTTTCGGTACTCACAATGATTCTACCATTTTTCAGTACTCGTCCGGACAGTTTTTCGGTACTAGCACGGATTCTACATTTTCCCGATACTCGCCCGGATTCTACCATTTTTCGGTACTCACAATGATTCTACCTTTTTCAGTACTCGTCCGGACAGTTTTTCGGTACTCGCACGGATTCTACATTTTCCCGATACTCGCCCGGATTCTACCATTTTTCGGTACTCACAATGATTCTACCTTTTTCAGTACTCGTCCGGACAGTTTTTCGGTACTCGCACGGATTCTACATTTTCCCGATACTCGCCCGGATTCTACCATTTTTCGGTACTCACAATGATTCTACCTTTTTCAGTACTCGTCCGGACAGTTTTTCGGTACTCGCACGGATTCTACATTTTCCCGATACTCGCCCGGATTCTACCATTTTTCGGTACTCACAATGATTCTACCATTTTTCAGTACTCGTCCGGACAGTTTTTCGGTACTCGCACGGATTCTACATTTTCCCGATACTCGCCCGGATTCTACCATTTTTCGGTACTCACAATGATTCTACCATCTTTCAATACTCGTCCGGACAGTTTTTCGGTACTCGCACGGATTCTACATTTTCCCGATACTCGCCCGGATTCTACCATTTTTCGGTACTCACAATGATTCTACCATCTTTCAATACTCGTCCGGACAGTTTTTCGGTACTCGCACGGATTCTACATTTTCCCGATACTCGCCCGGATTCTACCATTTTTCGGTACTCACAATGATTCTACCATCTTTCAATACTCGTCCGGACAGTTTTTCGGTACTCGCACGGATTCTACATTTTCCCGATACTCGCCCGGATTCTACCATTTTTCGGTACTCACAATGATTCTACCATCTTTCAATACTCGTCCGGACAGTTTTTCGGTACTCGCACGGATTCTACATTTTCCCGATACTCGCCCGGATTCTACCATTTTTCGGTACTCACAATGATTCTACCATTTTTCAATACTCGTCCGGACAGTTTTTCGGTACTCGCACGGATTCTACATTTTCCCGATACTCGCCCGGATTCTACCATTTTTCGGTACTCACAATGATTCTACCTTTTTTCAGTACTCGTCCGGACAGTTTTTCGGTACTCGCACGGATTCTACATTTTCCCGATACTCGCCCGGATTCTACCATTTTTCGGTACTCACAATGATTCTACCATTTTTCAGTACTCGTCCGGACAGTTTTTCGGTACTCGCACGGATTCTACATTTTCCCGATACTCGCCCGGATTCTACCATTTTTCGGTACTCACAATGATTCTACCTTTTTCAGTACTCGTCCGGACAGTTTTTCGGTACTCGCACGGATTCTACATTTTCCCGATACTCGCCCGGATTCTACCATTTTTCGGTACTCACAATGATTCTACCTTTTTCAGTACTCGTCCGGACAGTTTTTCGGTACTCGCACGGATTCTACATTTTCCCGATACTCGCCCGGATTCTACCATTTTTCGGTACTCACAATGATTCTACTTTTTTCAAGTACTCGTCCGGACAGTTTTTCGGTACTAGCACGGATTCTACATTTTCCCGATACTCGCCCGGATTCTACCATTTTTCGGTACTCACAATGATTCTACCATTTTTCAGTACTCGTCCGGACAGTTTTTCGGTACTCGCACGGATTCTACATTTTCCCGATACTCGCCCGGATTCTACCATTTTTCGGTACTCACAATGATTCTACCTTTTTTCAGTACTCGTCCGGACAGTTTTTCGGTACTCGCACGGATTCTACATTTTCCCGATACTCGCCCGGATTCTACCATTTTTCGGTACTCACAATGATTCTACCTTTTTCAGTACTCGTCCGGACAGTTTTTCGGTACTCGCACGGATTCTACATTTTCCCGATACTCGCCCGGATTCTACCATTTTTCGGTACTCACAATGATTCTACCATTTTCAGTACTCGTCCGGACAGTTTTTCGGGTACTCGCACGGATTCTACATTTTCCCGATACTCGCCCGGATTCTACCATTTTTCGGTACTCACAATGATTCTACCTTTTTTCAAGTACTCGTCCGGACAGTTTTTCGGTACTCGCACGGATTCTACATTTTCCCCGGTACTCGCCGGATTCTACCATTTTTCGGTACTCACAATGATTCTACCTTTTTCAGTACTCGTCCGGACAGTTTTTCGGTACTCGCACGGATTCTACATTTTCCCGATACTCGCCCGGATTCTACCCATTTTCGGTACTCACAATGATTCTACCATTTTCAGTACTCGTCCGGACAGTTTTTCGGTACTCGCACGGATTCTACATTTTCCCGATACTCGCCGGATTCACATTTTCTGGTACTCACAATGATTCTACCATCTTTCAATACTCGTCCGGACAGTTTTTCGGTACTCGCACGGATTCTACATTTTCCCGATACTCGCCCGGATTCTACCATTTTTCGGTACTCACAATGATTCTATCCTTTTTCAGTACTCTTCCGGACAGTTTTTCGGTACTCGCACGGATTCTACATTTTCCCGATACTCGCCCGGATTCTACCATTTTTCGGTACTCACAATGATTCTACCATCTTTCAATACTCGTCCGGACAGTTTTTCGGTACTCGCACGGATTCTACATTTTCCCGATACTCGCCCGGATTCTACCATTTTTCGGTACTCACAATGATTCTACCTTTTTTCAATACTCTTCCGGACAGTTTTTCGGTACTCGCACGGATTCTACATTTTCCCGATACTCGCCCGGATTCTACCATTTTTCGGTACTCACAATGATTCTACCATTTTTCAATACTCGTCCGGACAGTTTTTCGGTACTCGCACGGATTCTACATTTTCCCGATACTCGCCCGGATTCTACCATTTTTCGGTACTCACAATGATTCTACCATTTTTCAGTACTCGTCCGGACAGTTTTTCGGTACTCGCACGGATTCTACATTTTCCCGATACTCGCCCGGATTCTACCATTTTTCGGTACTCACAATGATTCTACCATCTTTCAATACTCGTCCGGACAGTTTTTCGGTACTCGCACGGATTCTACATTTTCCCGATACTCGCCCGGATTCTACCATTTTTCGGTACTCACAATGATTCTACCATCTTTCAATACTCGTCCGGACAGTTTTCGTACTCGCACGGATTCTACATTTTCCCGATACTCGCCCGGATTCTACCATTTTCGGTACTCACAATGATTCTACCATCTTTCAATACTCGTCCGGACAGTTTTTCGGTACTCGCACGGATTCTACATTTTCCCGATACTCGCCCGGATTCTACCATTTTTCGGTACTCACAATGATTCTACCATCTTTCAATACTCGTCCGGACAGTTTTTCGGTACTCGCACGGATTCTACATTTTCCCGATACTCGCACGGATTCTACCATTTTTCGGTACTCACAATGATTCTACCATCTTTCAATACTCGTCCGGACAGTTTTTGGGTACTCGCACGGATTCTACATTTTCCCGATACTCGCCCGGATTCTACCATTTTTCGGTACTCACAATGATTCTACCATTTTTCAGTACTCGTCCGGACAGTTTTTCGGTACTAGCACGGATTCTACATTTTCCCGATACTCGCCCGGATTCTACCATTTTTCGGTACTCACAATGATTCTACCTTTTTCAATACTCGTCCGGACAGTTTTTCGGTACTCGCACGGATTCTACATTTTCCCGATACTCGCCCGGATTCTACCATTTTTCGGTACTCACAATGATTCTACCATCTTTCAATACTCGTCCGGACAGTTTTCGGTACTCGCACGGATTCTACATTTTCCCGATACTCGCCCGGATTCTACCATTTTTCGGTACTCACAATGATTCTACCATTTTCAGTACTCGTCCGGACAGTTTTTCGGTACTCGCACGGATTCTACATTTTCCCGATACTCGCCCGGATTCTACCATTTTTCGGTACTCACAATGATTCTACCTTTTTCAGTACTCTTCCGGACAGTTTTTCGGTACTCGCACGGATTCTACATTTTCCCGATACTCGCCCGGATTCTACCATTTTTCGGTACTCACAATGATTCTACCATTTTTCAATACTCGTCCGGACAGTTTTTCGGTACTCGCACGGATTCTACATTTTCCCGATACTCGCCCGGATTCTACCATTTTTCGGTACTCACAATGATTCTACCTTCTTTCAATACTCGTCCGGACAGTTTTTCGGTACTCGCACGGATTCTACATTTTCCCGATACTCGCCCGGATTCTACCATTTTTCGGTACTCACAATGATTCTACCTTTTTCATACTCGTCCGGACAGTTTTTCGGTACTCGCACGGATTCTACATTTTCCCGATACTCGCCCGGATTCTACCATTTTTTCGGTACTCACAATGATTCTACCATTTTTCAATACTCGTCCGGACAGTTTTCGGTACTCGCACGGATTCTACATTTTCCCGATTACTCGCCCGGATTCTACCATTTTTCGGTACTCACAATGATTCTACCATTTTTCAATACTCGTCCGGACAGTTTTTCGGTACTCGCACGGATTCTACATTTTCCCGATACTCGCCCGGATTCTACCATTTTTCGGTACTCACAATGATTCTACCATTTTCAATACTCGTCCGGACAGTTTTTCGGTTACTCGCACGGATTCTACATTTTCCCGATACTCGCCCGGATTCTACCATTTTTCGGTACTCACAATGATTCTACCATTTTTCAGTACTCGTCCGGACAGTTTTTCGGTACTCGCACGGATTCTACATTTTCCCGATACTCGCCCGGATTCTACCATTTTTCGGTACTCACAATGATTCTACCATCTTTCAATACTCGTCCGGACAGTTTTTCGGTACTCGCACGGATTCTACATTTTCCCGATACTCGCCCGGATTCTACCATTTTTCGGTACTCACAATGATTCTACCATTTTTCAATACTCGTCCGGACAGTTTTTCGGTACTCGCACGGATTCTACATTTTCCCGATACTCGCCCGGATTCTACCATTTTTCGGTACTCACAATGATTCTACCATTTTTCAGTACTCGTCCGGACAGTTTTTCGGTACTCGCACGGATTCTACATTTTCCCGATACTCGCCCGGATTCTACCATTTTTCGGTACTCACAATGATTCTACCATTTTTCAAGTACTCGTCCGGACAGTTTTTCGGTACTCGCACGGATTCTACATTTTCCCGATACTCGCCCGGATTCTACCATTTTTCGGTACTCACAATGATTCTACCTTTTTTCAATACTCGTCCGACAGTTTTTCGGTACTCGCACGGATTCTACATTTTCCCGATACTCGCCCGGATTCTACCATTTTTCGGTACTCACAATGATTCTACCATCTTTCAATACTCGTCCGGACAGTTTTTCGGTACTCGCACGGATTCTACATTTTCCCGATACTCGCCCGGATTCTACAATTTTCGGTACTCACAATGATTCTACCATTTTCAATACTCGTCCGGACAGTTTTTCGGTACTCGCACGGATTCTACATTTTCCCGATACTCGCCCGGATTCTACCATTTTTCGGTACTCACAATGATTCTACCATTTTCAATACTCGTCCGGACAGTTTTTCGGTACTCGCACGGATTCTACATTTTCCCGATACTCGCCCGGATTCTACCATTTTTTCGGTACTCACAATGATTCTACCTTTTTTCAGTACTCGTCCGGACAGTTTTTCGGTACTCGCACGGATTCTACATTTTCCCGATACTCGCCCGGATCTACCATTTTTCGGTACTCACAATGATTCTACCATCTTTCAATACTCGTCCGGACAGTTTTTCGGTACTCGCACGGATTCTACATTTTCCCGATACTCGCCCGGATTCTACCATTTTTCGGTACTCACAATGATTCTACCATCTTTTCAATACTCGTCCGGACAGTTTTTCGGTACTCGCACGGATTCTACATTTTCCCGATACTCGCCCGGATTCTACCATTTTTCGGTACTCACAATGATTCTACCTTTTTTCAGTACTCGTTCCGGACAGTTTTTCGGTACTCGCACGGATTCTACTCTTTCCCGGTACTCGCCCGGATTCTACATTTTTCGGTACTCACAATGATTCTACCATCTTTCAATACTCGTCCGGACAGTTTTTCGGTACTCGCACGGATTCTACATTTTCCCGATACTCGCCCGATTCTACCATTTTTCGGTACTCACAATGATTCTACCATCTTTCAATACTCGTCCGGACAGTTTTTCGGTACTCGCACGGATTCTACATTTTCCCGATACTCGCCCGGATTCTACCATTTTTCGGTACTCACAATGATTCTACCTTTTTTCAATACTCGTCCGGACAGTTTTTCGGTACTCGCACGGGATTCTACATTTTCCGATACTCGCCCGGATTCTACCATTTTTCGGTACTCACAATGATTCTACCATCTTTCAATACTCGTCCAGACAATTTTTTCGGTAGTCGCACGGATTCTACATTTTCCCGATACTCGCCCGGATTCTACCATTTTTCGGTACTCACAATGATTCTACCATCTTTCAATACTCGTCCGGACAGTTTTTCGGTACTCGCACGGATTCTACATTTTCCCGATACTCGCCGGATTCTACCATTTTTCGGTACTCACAATGATTCTACCTTTTTTCAATACTCGTCCGGACAGTTTTTCGGTACTCGCACGGATTCTACATTTTCCCGATACTCGCCCGGATTCTACCATTTTTCGGTACTCACAATGATTCTACCATCTTTCAATACTCGTCCGGACAGTTTTTCGGTACTCGCACGGATTCTACATTTTCCCGATACTCGCCCGGATTCTACCATTTTTCGGTACTCACAATGATTCTACCTTTTTTCAATACTCGTCCGACAGTTTTTCGGTACTCGCACGGATTCTACATTTTCCCGATACTCGCCCGGATTCTACCATTTTTCGGTACTCACAATGATTCTACCTTTTTTCAGTACTCTTCCGGACAGTTTTTCGGTACTCGCACGGATTCTACATTTTCCCGATACTCGCACGGATTCTACCATATTTTCGGTACTCACAATGATTCTACCATCTTTTCAATACTCGTCCGGACAGTTTTTCGGTACTCGCACGGATTCTACATTTTCCCGATACTCGCCCGATTTCTACCATTTTTCGGTACTCACAATGATTCTACCATTTTTCATACTCGTCCGACAGTTTTTCGGTAACTCGCACGGATTCTACATTTTCCCGATACTCGCCCGGATTCTACCATTTTTCGGTACTCACAATGATTTCTACCTTTTCTCAGTACTGTTCCGGACAGTTTTTCGGTACTCGCACGGATTCTACATTTTCCCGATACTCGCCCGGATTCTACCGTTTTTCAGGTACTCACAATGATTCTACGCAATTTTCATTATCGTCCGGACAGTTTGTCGGGTACTCGCACGGATTCTATGATTTTCGATTACTACACCCGGATTCTACATTTTTCGTATTCTCACAATGAATTTTTTTCCTTTTTTGCGTACTATTCCGGAGAAGTTTTTTCGGTACTCCCGCAACGGATTCTACATTTTTCGATACCTCGCACGGATATAGCAATTTTTCGGTACTTCACAATGATTCAACCACTTTCAAATACTCGTCCGGACAGTTTTCGGTAACTCCGCACTGGATTTCTCATTTTCCCGATACTGCGCACCGGATCTAA
>JBAPGN010000474.1:0-27461 GCA_037355405.1 Vitis amurensis | reverse complement strand
TACATACCTCGGCCTCTTAGCAAAGTCTTAGTCTTCAAAGTCGAGTAGTCCGAAGGATGGATTGGTAAACTGAGTTAGGGACACTTAGGAATTTGTCCGGAAATTGCAACCGTTAGTTTAAACACTCACAATCTCCCCTGGCAATTTTTAGGGACAAAAACCTTTTACAACACAATGAGTACAATAAGTAAAAGCCCTACCAACTCTTCATACAAGGCCACTCACTCACTCAAAACCTCACCAAAGGTACTACAATACCTACAAATAAATCTCAAGAAAAACATTAGTAGCACCGCACATATTACCAAGGCGCTTCCACAAGTTTCAAATGAATTGACACACAAATATCCACATATATCCACAAAGATCACTTGTCTAAAGATAGTCAATATGCATTCATGAGTCCAAAACCATGTCCAATATCCACAAATACACAAAAAAGTGATCATGATCAACATATCAAATATCCAAAGCAACAAAACACAAAAAAATTGTCATGATGAACTATATCCCGTCATATCAACCATCCATGATAAAGTGTAAAATGTCTCCCTCCTTTTTGTCCCAGATATTGAAGACAAAGAGTTATTCAAAAAATAAACAATGTATATAATGACTAGCAAAATGAACATTGATTATCAAAAAGAAAGCTATCTAAAAAAGACTAACTAGTCCTGCTATATTGGCTAAGAGAATGACTTAATGGACAAAAGTCTTCAAGAGCCGTGCAGTTGATCCATGTTGCAAAGCATTGTCCATCACATAATGAGAAACCTCTCTCCATGATGAGATTACGGGAGTTGAGAAATCTGCTCAATATATAACAAAGTTAGATTAAGCAAAAATTTCTCATCCAATGCTCATCAACGCTTTGCACAAAGTTGAGTTAGGACACTAGAATCTACAGCTAAATCTGAGCTCACTTTCACCAATTTTGCTCTTAGCTCGTACTATGGCACATCTTCTTCTTAGAACCAAGGGCACCCTTAATCTGTCCCTAACTTCGATTCCAAGATTGAATGGGTATCAATGGTCGACCAAATTGCGTTCAAGAAAGAAAGAATTTACAGGAAAAACTTTCAACCCCAGCCTTTTAGCAAAATTTTTTGCTGAATTAAAATAGTCATACGCCGAAAAAAACCTTCTTCATTAGACACCGGAAAGGATCTCTCATCGAACAAATAATACTCTTCGTAAGACCTGCCCAACATGCCTAGGTTGATGGCGTTCTCGAGTGAAGAAATCGCAGACAAGACAAATGTAACCTCTTCTTACAAATACTCGGGCCCGATGAGAAGAGCCGGAATAAACTGAGAATATTAGAAAAGTCACCAACACCCATGCAAGACGAAATATGCTACCAGTGTGTACAACCGAGCCTAGTTGACCTCGAACCTCTCCCCATAAGTCAATAGACACTCTATCCGACAACTCAGAGGTAATTTCCAAATCACTCACAGAGGGTGCTTCAACCAATGGGACGCCTAAGACTTCAACAATCACCTCTGGAGTGACTTTAACAACAATTCCAAAGAGACTTGACTTTAGGTAGGACTCATCCAAGTCATGTTCAATAATATTTGAATAAAACATTTGAACAATAGGATCACACGTAGTCCCAATGAAGCTTGCTAGAGGAAGCCAACCTAGTTCTACAAACAGTGCAGGAATTGGTGTGTCAAGAAATGATTCTAGATGAAGTTGTCTCTCAAGAATAAGAAACCTTTGACGATAATCCTTGGTGTATAGGTTTCCACAAAACTTTGTCGGGAAAGCATTGAAAGGAATCCCATCAATGAAAGTTTTCGCAAGAGCCTTAGGGATACTGGGAGGCTGGACAGGTGGATTGATGAGTAAATTCTCATCTCGAGCACTTTTTGGGGTCTTAGAGGATAACCCTTTAACAGGGGTTTTGCTCCCACAACCTTTTGGAGGCATAGTTCTAAGTAAAAATACAAAGAACCAAGCAATCAAAAATTGAAATAGTATTAAATATAAAACAATCCACTCAAACAGCCTACTGTGAGAAAATCTCACACAAAAACTAACAAGCAAAACCAGTGGAGGATGAATAAACCTGAACATAGAGGAATAGGGGCTGCAAGAGCAGAGATCCTGTGACGGAGAAGACATAGACACAGCTACAAGAAGAAAAACTCGCCAAAAAAAAAATGCCAGTAGCAACAGATGGAGAACCAATATGCGACAAAAATTGAAACATAGGCCGACAGACTAACACCGAAGAAGATATCGACAAAAAGAAAGGAAATAAAAGCGGCGATAAACAAAAAACAAGAAAAAAAAATGAGCTGAGCAAATCGAGATAGAATGAAAATCCTGCCAGAAATAGTGGAGAACTATAAGCCGACGGCAGAGCCAGAAACAACAGGCGGAACAGGATGTGCTGACTGTGCAAACCTGGGGGATGAGTTGTGCTGAATGACAATGAGAGTGGAATGGGAATGACTGGAATAGAACACCGACGACGATGATTTCCGACGATAATGACCAGAATTAACAAACGGCGGTGAAAACTAAAGAAGATATGCAGAGAAGAAAGGTTCTCTTCTCTGGAACAAAAGCCTTAGGGCTTTGAGAGAAATGAGAAAATTAAAATGATTTGGGATTTTTTACTTTTACAATTTTTTTTAAACTTTAAATTATGAAAATGCCTCTCATCCATTAAACCATGTGAGTATAACCTTGCTGGGGACAAAAAAGGAATTTTTCACAAATGCATGTTTAGGGATTTGGAATTTCTCTTATTGCATTTCCTTTCTTTTTGTCTGCATCTTCTCCAGTGTGAGTTGTTGGCCAATGCTTCAGCTTTTGTAGTCGACTGATGCTCCATCTATTGCTACTGACATCCTTTTTGGACGAGTTCTTTTTCTTGTAGTTGTGTCTATGTCTTCTCCATCGCAGGATTTCTGCTCTCGCAGCCCCTATTCCTCTATGTTCAGGTTTGTTCATCCTCCACTGGTTTTGCTTGTTAGTTTTTGTGTGAAATTTTCTCATAGTAGGTTGTTTGAGTGGATTGTTTTATATCTAATACTGTTTCAATCTTTGGTTGCTTGGTTCTTTGTATTTTTACTTAGAACTGTGCCTTCAAAAGGTCGTGGGAGCAAAACCCCTATTAAAGGGTCATCCTCTAAGACCCCAAACGGTGCTCGAGATGAGAATTTACCCACCAATCCACCTGTCTAGCCTCCTAGTATCCCTAAGGCTCTTGCGAAAACTTCCATTGATGGGATTCCTTTCAATGCTTTCCCGGCAAAGTTCTGTAGAGACCTGTACACCAAGGATTATTGTCAGAGGTCTCTTGTTCTTGAGAGAACTTTATCTAAAATCATTTCTTGACACATCAATTTCTACAATGTTTGTAGAACTAGGTTGGCTTCCTCTAGCAAGCTTCACTGGGACCATGTGTGATCCTATTGTTCGAAATGTTTTATTCGAATATTATTGAACATGACTTGGATGAGTCCTACCTAAAGTCAAGTCTCTTTGGAATTGTTGTTAAAGTCACTCCAGAGGTGATTGCTAAAGTCTTAGGCATCCCATTGGTTGAAGCACCCTCTGTGAGTGATTTGGAAATTACCTATGAGTTGTTGGATAGAGTGTCTATTGACTTATGGGAAGAGGTTCGAGGTCAGCTAGGCTCAGTTGTACACACTGGTAGCATATCTTGTCATGCATGGGTGTTGGCGACTTTTCTAACATTCTCCGTTTCTCTCTCTTCTCATTGGGCAGATATTTGTAAGAAGAGCTGCATTATCTTGTCCGGATTTCTTCAAAGAGAACCCATCAACCTAGCATCTTCCATCTTAGAAGAAATGATTGTTCGAGGAGATCCTTCCGTGTCTAAGAAGGATGTTATTTCCTATGACATTTTAATCACAAAACTTTGCCAAAGGGCTAGGGTTGAATTTCTCGTAAATTCTTTCTTTCTTGAACCAATGGGTCCCATTGATACCTCATTTTGGAATCGAAGTCAGGAATAGATTAAGGGTGCCCTTGGTTCTAAGAAGAAGGTGTGTCGTAGTAGAGCTAAGAGCAAAATTGGTGAAAGTGACTCAAATTCAACTGTAAATTCCAGTGTCCTAGCTCAACTTTGTGCTAAGTTTGATGCATTGGATGAGAAAATTTCTGCTCAATCCACCTTGTTGTCTAAGCAGATTTCTCAACTCCAATCTCATATGGAGAGAGGTTTCTCACTAATTGATGGACAAATGCTTTGCAACATGGATCAGTTGCACGCTCTTGAAGACTTTGTCCATAAGCATCTCTCTTAGCCATATAGCAGCTAGCTATCTTTTTAGATAGCTTTCTTTTGATATCATGTTCATTTTGCTAGTCTTATATACTTTGCTTATTTTGGACAGCTCTTTGTCTCCTTTTGGGACAAAAAGGGGGAGACATTTTACATTTTACATGGATGGTAATATGACATGTAGTTGATCATGACAATTTCTTTGTGTTTTGTTGCTTTGAATATTTGATATGTTGATCATGATAACTTTTTTTGTGTATTTGTGGATATTGGACATGGTTTTGGATCATGAATGCATATTAACTATCTTTAGACAAGTGATCTTTGTGGATATTTGTGTGTCAATTCATTTGAAACTTGTGGAAGCATCTTGGAAATATGTGCAGGTGCTACTAATGTTTTTCTTGAGATTTATTTGCAGGTATTGTAGTACCTTTGGTGAGGTTTTGAGTGAGTGGTCTTGTATGAGAGTTGGGTATGGGCTTACTTAATTGTATTCATTCATGTTGTAAAGGGTTTTGTCCCAGAATTGCCAAAGAGGGAGATTGTGAGTGTTTAGCTAGGTTGGCAATTCTGGACAAAATTCCTAAGTGTCCCCTAACTTGATTTACCAATCCCTCTTTTGACTACTCGACTTTGAAGACTAAGACTTTGCTAAGAGGCCGATGTATGTAGCCAAGTGTGCGATGATTGAATATGAATCAACCCTTTTTTTCATCTTTAAATGAGTTAAGAAAGCTGGGAGAAATAGTTTTTAGTGCAAGGCTTTTATTCCCCTATTTCTGGATGATCCAGGTGCAGGGGCAGATCGATCCAACTAATCTTATTCTAAGATCAATTCTCAGCCCTTGGATTAAGGGCTTATTCTCAATTAAAATCAAACTTTCTCCCATTTCTAAAAGTGAGAAACTGCAGCAGTCGTTCTTGTTCTCCTCATTCCCTTTTCTCTTTGAGGTTGCTTGCTCTAAGAAAATCTCATCCAAGTTTTCCAAGAAACTTTGTTTTAATGGATTTTCTAAAAATGAACATGGGTTGATTTATGAAACATTCATCTCTCATTCTCTTAGTTTTGTGTAAAAATCCATTTTCTTCTTATGTGGATTCAAGAAGAGGCCGAGATCGAGCTTGGTGTGGACTCCAAGTATGCTCCGGGATAAGAAGGTGAGAAGCTGAAAGTGAAAAGTACTAGTCAAATAGTCTGGGAATGATTGGTTGGCTTGAACTAGGTAAAACCTTGTATTCAGTTCTTATTCAATCGGTTGTAGGCCCGTGGTTTTTATCTCTTCGGAAGTTTTCCACATTAAAATCTGGTGTCTCATTGTCCCTCTCTCTTGTTAATATATTTTGTTCAGATTCAACAATTTATTAGAATTTTGATTGTCTACTACTTGATTGATTGATGGAGAGAAATGACTATGAATCATCTTTGAAGATGTTTCTGATTGTTGATCATTGACATTTTGAGGTATATTGATCTTGCATTTATCTGAATTTAGTTTAAGTTGATTTGAGTTTGGGAGTGTTGGATCATGTGCATGTGAATTGCATTTTAATATTATTGGGGAGTGTTGTTGCATTCATATATGCATGTGATTTATAATTTGTGTTTTTGAGAATGTGTGAAGAGAAGAAAAATATTCAAAAAGTTTCAAGGTTTGCTAATTTGAATTGAGAATTTTTTTTATTGGTCAAAACACCTATTCACCCCTCTTCTAGGTGTATTCCACTTAAAAAAAAAAAACATTATTTTCGTTCCTTGAATCTCAATCATGGAACCTCATCAAGAGGGAACTTCCATTGGGAGACCACCATTTTTAACCGGCAAAAATTATTCTCATTGGAAAGTGAGAATGCAATATTTCCTCAAAATGCAAAGTGAAAAAGTTTGGAATGCCGTTGAATTTAGTTGGTCTCCACCTAAGGTGTTGGACAGAGAAGGTAGACCAACTAATGTTATCAAGCCTAAGTTGGAATGAGATAGAGGTGATAATGAAGCTAGTGAGAACAATGCTAAAGCCATGTATTCCATCTTTAATGTCATTAGCACGGATGAATTCCGTAGGATAGCCACATGTACTTCGACTAAGGAGGCTTGGGATATCCTCCAAGTGACTCATGAAGGCACTAATGCTGTGAAAGTGTCCAAACTTCAAATGTTGACATCTAGGTTTGAGACCACTAGGATGGATGATCATAAAACTTTTAGAGAATTTCATGCAAAACTGATGGACATTGTGAATTCTAACTTCAATCCAAGTGAACCCATCTCTAACTCTAAGGTGGTTAGAAAAATTTTAAGATCTCTTCCGGAGAGATTTAGAGCTAAGGTCACCGCCATTGAAGAGTCTAAGGATGTGGAGTCCTTGAAGATAGATGAACTTGTAGGTTCTCTCCTTTGAGATGACCCTTGTATCACCTAGGAAAGCTAAGGAAATTGCTTTAAAAGCTATTAAAGAAGAGTCCCTAAGTTCCGAAAGTGAGGATGATGAGAAAATGTCAGAGGTTGAACTTACTAAGTTTGCTAAAAAATTCAAGTACATGAAATTCAGAAAAGCCAAGAAAGAATCAAATGATGGTAAAAAATGGAGGAACTCAATTGGAAAAGAGAAAAAGATGGAGAAAGGTGTGAAAAAGGAGTTGAAAATTGAGTGCTTTAAATGTGGGGGAAAGGGTCACTATGCATTTGAATGTCCTTCAAAGAAAAAGGATAAGGCCATGCAAGTTACTTGGAGTGACTCCGAGTCTAATCAATCAAGTGAAAAAGAATCCAATGGAAGTGAGGAATGCACTAACTTCATAGCCTTTGTTGCAAGTGTCAATGAGGAACCTCTTTTAAAAGAAGCTTCAAGTGAGTCAAGTGACTCCAATGATGATGACATGAGTTTTGACACAACATATGAGACTTTGCATTAGGAGTGTTTGAGCCTTAAACAAGAAAAGGTCAAGTGGAAGGCTTCTAAGAAGATTTTAATCAATGAGGTTGATGTTTTAAAGGGAGAAAGGAAGGTTTTGCTTGATAAAATTGCATTTCTTGAAAATGAACATTTGGAAGTGAAGAAAAAATGTGATGTGTTGAAAAGTGAAAATCAAATGTTTAAGGATGAGTTAAGTCTTAGAAAGGAAGAGTTACATCCTAGCTCTAGACTTAATGAGTTGATTAATTCAGGGCATGAACCTTTTGATAAAAGAGGCTTAGGATTTCTTCGTGGAAATGCTACTCCAAGTAGTAGTAAAACAATTTTTGTTAAGCCTTGTGAAAAAGAATTTCCTAAGAAAACTCATTCTCAAATAAAGTTTCATTGCAATCATTGTGGAAAAATGAGACACTTTTGATAAATGTTATGCAAGATTGTTTGATAATTTTCAAAGGAAGTTGACCAACCTAATGAATGAATGTCATACTTTGAAGAATAGGTTGTTGAATGAGAATAAGAGAGTATCTAAGAAGAGCTCAAAGATCCCTCATAATGGTGAGTTGAAAGGAAGCACTTTAAATGAAAAGTCAAAAGTCTCAAATGTTAAACAAATTTGGGTGAAAAAGAATGAGTTGAAGTGTTTTGTTGTCCATACTTACAGCTAGTGAGTATTACTTCTAAAGAGGAACCCAATGTCCATTGCCCTGACCTATGTTCCTGGGAGTGAAGAAAAAATGAAAAGATGAAGGGAGGAGGAAGATGCTGGTTTGCAGTGGAATCAAATCTTTTGAAATCTCTGTAGAGGTGTTTGGGGAGAGATGTAAGGGAATCATTGTGGAAAGGAGTAGAAGCTTTACTTCGTGGGTCAGGTTTGGAAGTTTCAGCTTGTGCTGCTTGCTGGAAGGGGTGGAGGCTTGCTGTAGGGGTGTCATTGTGCAGGGTCTGGTCAAAAGGTGGGAAGATGGAGGAAGGAGGTTTAAGTTGGAAAGTCAAGTAAATGAGGCAGGTAGATTCTTATTGTGCTCTGTGGTTGACCTGGAATCAAAGAGATATTACCTAGTGTTTCCAGAAGGAAAAGGTATTATGGGAGGATGGGTTTTGTTGGCTGAAAAGCTCCGCTCCCTTGGCGTTATGTCTTGGGATGAGCCTAGGGGAAATGCTACTTTCTATGGGACAGGGAGTACAGTTGGGGAATCTGAAGGAAAAGCCCAAAAATCCTATGTTGATGTGGTGAAATCAAGAGAGAAAAAGGTAGGGGAAACACTTTGGTTACAATTGGAAGAGAAAGATATCTCAAGTGAGAGGAAGTTAATGGACCGATGTCTGGTTGGCAGTTGGGGACATACTCCACTGTCGGATCCAGATATGTATGCTCTTGAAAGTTGGGGGAGAACCCACTGGAATATTAAAGGAGGGTTGAAGTTTGCGAGGATAGGGGGCCCTCTCTTGCTGATCGAGTTTGAAAATAAAGATGAGGCAGACAAGGTGCTTTTAAGAGGAAGCAGATGGTTCAAGGAATCGACTCTGCATTTGGACAGGTGGGACCCAAAAGTGGGGTGTTCTCAAAATGGCGAGAGAGCCGAGAGTGTTTGGGTGAGAGTCGTGGGATTACCGTTGCATTTTTGGAGTCAGGAAGCCTTGAGAAAGATAGGGGACTGTTGCGGGGGGTTCGTCGCAGTGGATGAAAACACTGCCAAGTGCAAGGAGCTAAGGTGGGCCAGAATATCAGTGAGATATGTAGGCGTAGAGTGGCCGAGTACCATGCAAGTAGTAGTGGGATCACTGTGTTATGCTCTCCAGCTATGGTGGGAGGTGAAACCAGGCTTGTCGGAAGTGGTTCCGGCGAAAAGTAAAGAAAAGGGCAAGGAGCGGGAGGTTAGGGATGACGGAGAAGGAGATACACGCGCCGGATTCAAAAGGGTGAGAGAAAAGACGTATGGGGCACCTGCAAAAGTGGCTGAGAAGTACAAAGTAGGTGAAGGAAGCTGCAGCAAGCAAGCTCAGTCCTCTAGTACTGTGTTGAGAGCAGCAACAGAGGTGGATGGGTCAACAGGAGACCGATCTTCAGCTCGGGGGAAGAGTCCTTGCTCTGGGCTTGGAGGAAATTTGCCACTGGGCCAGCAAGGTGTATCGGGCTGGGTAAGAGAGCCCGATGTGGAGGGCCAAGGGATTAAAAGCTCAGAGAAAATGGGTTGGCCCAATCTGAAGCTTACTAAAGGCCTGGTGGGGAAGGGCCGACCCTCTCTGAAGATCGCAAAAGAGGTTAGGGCTCCCGATGGGTGTTACAGTGGTGGCGGAGAGCAGGAGGGGGATTTGTTTGGGTCCACGCTGGGATCGCCTCGCCCGACCGTCAATCTCTCAGAAATCACCGATGAGGCGTTATTGGAGGAGGCCTCCAAGTATTCCGATCAAACCCATTCTCCTTTTTTGTCTTTGAGGAAACGGGATATCTCTCTCTTTTCTACTCCTTTTGGGTGGGACGGGGAAGGTGCTGTCATGGTTAGGGTTTCCGACAGGGGAACAGCTTCAGATGACGGAGAGGGAGCAGTCATGGACCCGCTAAGGATGATTTTGGCAGATGGCAGGGAGGCTGAGGTTTCGGATTTAGTGGGTAGAGAGTCTGGGAATACCGAGGAATTATCAGTAGGGGCTTTGGAAAGAGTTTCCCAAGAGGACGAGGAGGAGAGGGGCAAAGAGGGGGATCTGAGTTGGCAGTCCAGTAGCTTGGCTAAATTTAGCCGCTATCTAGGGATGCCGACGGAGGGATTTAAAGGGGAAATATTGTTCCTGCTCAAAAGAATGAAAGAGATGAAGCTTCAAAAAGGCAAGTTGGATGGTAGAAAAAGGAGGAAATTAGAGTTGTCAAAATTCGAAAGAGAATTGAGAAAATTGGAGTGGACTGTGAACTATATGGGAGGTGGAGGAGGAGGAGAAGGAGGGGGAAGCACGAGCAGGTCTAAATGAAGCTACGAATGATCACCTGGAATGTAAGAGGGGCTAATAATTGCGACAAAAGGAAGGTGATCAAAGCCTTGATTAGGAAAAATTAGGGTGGACTTGGTTTGCCTTCAGGAAACCAAGATTCAGGAAATGTCAATGGGCATTGTTAGGAGCTTAGGAGTGGGCAGGTTCCTTGATTGGGGAGCTGTAGACTCAAGGGGTGCAGCCGGAGGAATAGTGGTGATTTGGGACAACAGGATGTTGGAGTTGGTTGACATGCAAAAAGGATTGTTTTCCATTTCATGCACTTTTAAGAGCTGCGAGGATGGTTTTATATGGACGTTTACAGGGGTTTATGGGCCAACTTTAAGGAGGAAGAGGGAGAGTTTTTGGGAAGAGCTGGGGGCCATTAAGGGGCTTTGGAATGGGCTGTGGTGCGTTGCAGGGGACTTTAATGCCATTCTGAGACCGGAAGAGAGCAGCAGAGGAGGGAGTTTGAACTCAATTATGAGAAGGTTCGCAGAAGTAATAGAAGAGTTGGAGTTAAAAGATCTGCCCATGGTGGGGGGCCCTTTTACTTGGACTGGAGGAACGGATAACCAGTCTTTTTCAAGGTTGGATCGTTTTTTGGTTAATGAGGAGTGGGATAGCCATTTTGGAGATGCGAGGCAGTTTCTTCTTCCAAGACCTGTGTCCGATCAGTTTCCGATTCTTATGGATGGTGGGGGTCTGAGAAGAGGCCCTATCCCGTTTAGATTCGAGAATATGTGGCTGAAAGCGGAAGGTGTAAAGGATCTATTGAAGCTATGGTGGGAGGAAGGCAGTTTCAGCGGATCCGCAAGTTTTATCTTGGCTGAAAAACTAAAATTTATGAAGGTTAAGCTGAAGGAGTGGAACAGAAACAGTTTTGGAAGGGTTGAATATAGAAAGAATATGGCCTTGGAGCAGATGGAGTATTGGGATGCAAAGGAGAAAACCAGCAAGCTGTCATTGGAAGAGCTGGAAGCAAGAAACGAAGCGAAGGAAGAATATAAGAAATGGGTCTTACTTGAAGAAATCAAGTGAAGGCAAAAATCTAGGGAAGTGTGGCTAAAAGAGGGAGATAGAAATACCGGTTTTTTCCACAAAATGGCCAACGCACACAGGAGGAGGAACAATGTGGACAGAATTAAGATTAACGGAGCTTGGCTTACGGAGGAGAATGATATTAGGGAAGGGATTGCCAATGCGTTTAAGACATTGTTGTCTAACCCGGGGGAATGGAGGCCTTCTGTTTCTGGGCTGTAGTTTGAGATGTTGGAGTCGTTGGATGCTAATGCATTGGAGACTCCTTTTATGGAAGAGGAGGTATTTGATGCTCTAGTGGGCTGTAATGGGGACAAAGCCCCGGGGCCAGATGGATTCTCTATGGCTTCTTGGCTCTCTGCTTGGGATTTCGTAAAGGCTGATGTGATGAGCTTCTTTAAGGAATTTTACGAAAATGGCAAATTTGTTAAAAGCCTAAATGCTACATTCTTGGTCTTAATCCCAAAAAAAGTAGGGGTTGAAGCTTTAGGGGATTATAGGCCTATAAGCTTGGGGGGAAGCTTGTACAAGTGACTGGCCAAGGTTTTAGCCAATAGGCTAAAAAAAGTGGTTGGAAAGGTGGTCTCCAAAGCTCAAGGGGCGTTTGTGGAAGGTAGACAAATCCTAGATGCAGTGTTGATAGATAATGAAGCCATTGATTCAACCCTTAAGAATAATGAGAGCGGCATTTTATGCAAATTGGATATAGAGAAGGCGTATGATAAAGTGGACTGGAATTTTATCCTCACAATCATGAAGAAAATGGGATTTGGGGAGAAATGGATTAGGTGGATTCAGTGGTGCATATCCACTGCAAGTTTCTCAGTGATGATCAATGGAACCCTTACGGGCTTTTTTCAAAGCTCTAGGGGTTTGAGGCAGGGCGATCCCCTTTCCCCCTACCTCTTTGTCATTGCTATGGAGGTCTTTAGTGTGTTCATTAAAAGGGCAATAGAGGGAGATTTTTTATCTGGTTGTAAGGTGAAAGGTCGAAGCGAAGAAGGGGTCCTAATTTCCCACTTGTTGTTTGCTGATGACACACTGGTGTTTTGCAAACCTTCACAAGATTAGTTGACTTATCTCAGTTGGCTTCTTATGTGGTTTGAGGCGGTTTCAGGATTGAGGATAAACTTGGAAAAAAGTGAACTAATTCCAGTAGGGAGGGTGGAGAGTATGGATGATCTTGCTGGAGATTTTAGCTGTAGTCTGGGTAGTCTTCCAACCACCTATTTGGGGATGCCCTTGGGTGCTTCTTTTAAGTCAGTTACAGTTTGGGATGGTGTGGAAGAGCGCTTTCGAAGAAGGTTATCTATGTGGAAGAGACAATATTTATCCAAGGGAGGAAGGGCGACTCTCATTCGTAGTACATTATCGAATTTACCCATCTACTTAATGTCTTTATTGTGCTTACCAAGCTCAGTTAAACGGAGATTAGAGAAAATCCAAAGGGATTTTCTATGGGGTGGGGGCAATCTGGATCATAAGTCTCATTTAGTAAGATGGGAGTTGGTGTGTTTAAGTAAGGCGAAAGGAGGTTTGGGGGTCAAAAGCCTTTCCCTCCTTAACAAGACTCTTCTTGCAAAGTGGAATTGGCGTTTCGCAAATGAAAGAGAGGCCTTGTGGAATCAAGTGATTAGAGGGAAGTATGGAGAAGCCAGAGGGGGATGGTGCTCGCGGGAAATGAGAGAGGCTCATGGGTTGGGTTTGTGGAAAGGAATTAGGATGGACTGGAAGTTGGTGAGTGATAGGTTGGCTTTCATAGTTGGTAATGAGAGAAGGGTGAGCTTTTGGAGGGATAGATGGTGTGGGGAGTCTCCTCTGTGTATGACCTTTCCCTCTCTTTTTGCTTTGACGATTGAGAAGGAAGCGTGGGTGGCAGATATTTGGGATCCCTTGGTTGAGGGGGGAAGGGGGGGTTGGAACCCCTGTTTTTTAAGAGCTTTCAATGACTGGGAGATTGAGGAGGCGGAAAGATTTATGAAGAGGATTCAGAGTAAAAGAGTTTTTGAGGATGTGGAGGATACGGTATCTTGGACTGAAACCAAAAGCGGTAAATTCTCGGTCAAGTCCCTATTCATAGCTCTTGAGGCGGGTGGTTCATCTTTGTTTCCTTCAAGCTTTATTTGGAACGTGAATGTGCAGCCCAAGATAAGCTTCTTCGCATGGGAGGCTACGTGGGGAAAAGCCTTAACATTGGATCTAGTCCAGAAAAGAGGATGGGCCTTGGCGAATAGATGTTTTATGTGTCTTGAGAAAGAGGAGAACATAAACCACCTTCTTCTTCATTGCTCCAGGACGAGGGCGTTATGGGATCTTCTTTTTGCTTTATTTGGGGTGTCTTGGGTTCTGCCTTTTTCAATTAGAGAAACCCTTCTAAGTTGGAATGGTTATTTTCTGGGCAAAAATCGCAGGAAGGTATGGAGAGCTGCTCCTCTTCACATTTTTTGGACGGTTTGGAAGGAGAGGAATAGATTGGCTTTCAAGGATGAATCGTTGTCAATTCAGAGATTGAAACACTCTTTTATTCTTACCTTATGGGCTGAGGCTAAGTTGTTCATAGACGATTGCCCTCTAACTATAGCTAATTTTATTGATTGGTTAGGGTCTAAGTAGGCTATGGCAATCGGTTTTCTTTTTTGTCTTTTGGCCTTTGATGGCGGGTGTATAGGTTTGTATACTTTGAGTTGCTATTTTAGCGCCTTTTTTTAATGAAATTCATTTACTTATCAAAAAAAAAAAAAAAATACTTACAGCTAGTGAGTCACACTCATAGTATCTTGATAGTGGATGTTCACATCATATGACTGGAAATAGATCTTTGTTCACTTCATTCACTGAATTTGGTGGAGGAAATGTGACATTTGGAGATGGTAATGTGGCTAGAGTGAAAGGCAAAGGTACCATTTATGCCCCCAACATTCCTAATCTTGAAAAGGTCTTGTATGTTGAAGGTTTAGAGGCTAACTTAATTAGCATAAGCCAAATGTGTGAGAATGAGTTCAATGTCTAATTTTCACAAAATCTTTGCAAGGTGTTTGACTTGAATGATGCATGTGTGATGATTGGCTTGAGTACTTATGATAATTGTTATGTTGTTAGTCAAAAATCTCCTTCATCATTTTCTCTTGTGTGTGGAAGTTCTAAAATTACATGTGTTAATCACTTGTTGCAACATAGACTGTTGCAAAATGAAAAAGAGCATCCCATTGTAAAAGTTAGGATTGATAGGGGGAGAAAATTTGATGATGCCAATGTTGTTGATAGGTTACAGAACCATGTTCTTCATTCTAGATCAAAACATGTGGACATTAAGCATCACTTCATTCAAGACTTGGTTGAAGACAAGGTTGTTTCACTAGAGTTTTTCCCTATAGAGGGTCAAATTGCTAACAATATTACTAAACCTTTGGACGTTTCTAGGTTTGAATCACTTAGGAGCCCCATAGGTTTATATACTCTCTATTAACTGCCTCTAGAACTTGTCTAGGACTCTCTTCCTGCATATCTTTGAGTCCTAGGTGTCTTCTCAAGTTCCGAAGTGTCCTTGTGGTGGTGTTCTTTTTGCTTTGGTTCAATCTTTTCTTCATTTTTCATAAATTTTAAAAAATTGTTGAGTTCATGAGAGTGACATGCTTATTCTTTTGTTTAAAAGTTAGATTGACTCATAATGATCTTAAAAGCTTTAAGATGTTTTTATCTCCATGGCTTGATTGATAAACATGATATTGAAACCTTGCTATTTTGATTTCATTAGATAAACCATAAAAGGTTAGCTTCATTTCTTTCAAATGAGCAACAGCTCATGGTTGAACCTTGTGATTGCATAAATGGTGAGTAATGCTCTTTATAGTCTAAATGCAAACTTATGTTTATCTAATGAGCATTAAAGAGTGAGCAAAGTCACTCGGAATATCCTTAGTGTTGGAGATTGTTCTTCTTGATTGTTTGCCCTCTCTTTGAAATTTAAATTAGCAAACCTTGAAACTTTTTGAATATTTTTCTTCTCTTCACACATTCTCAAAAACACAAATTATAAATCACATGCATATATGAATGCAACAACACTCCCCAACAATATTAAAATGTTATTCACATGCACATGATCCAACACTCCCAAACTCAAATCAACTTAAACTACATTCAGATAAATGCAAGATCAATATACCTCAAAATGTCAATGATCAACAATCAGAAATAGCTTCAAAGATGATTCATAGTCATTTCTCTTCATCAATCAATCAAGTAGTAGACAATCAAAATTCTAATAAATTGTTGAAACTGAACAAATTGATGCTATGAAGAGAAAGAGAGACAATGTAACACCATATATTTACGTGGAAAATCTCCGAAGAGATAAAAAACCACGGGCCTACCATCGATTAAGAAACTCCACTATGAAGAATAAAAACTGATTACAAGGTACTACCTAGCTCAAGTCAACCAATCCTTCCCAGACCACTTGACTAGTACCTTCACTTTCAGCTTCTCACATTCATCTTCCGAAACACACTTGGAGTCCGCACCAAGCTTAATCTCGGCCTCTTCTTGAATCCTCACAAGAAGAAAATGGGTTTTTGCACAAAACCAAGAGAATGAGAGATGAATGTTTCAAAAATCAACCCATGTTCATTTTCAGAAAATCCATTTTAAGAAAAATTTATGGGAAAAACTCATGGGATTTTCTTAGGAGGAAAACACATTCAAAATGGAAAGGAAGGAAAAACTCTCACACAGCTGCAGCTCTCTTAGCTTCCAGAAATGGGAGAAAGTTTGATTTTAAATGAGAATGAAGCCCTTAATCCAAGGGCTGGAAATTGATCTTAGAATCAGGTTAGTTGGATCGATCTACCCCTGCACCCGGATCAATCTGAAAACAGGGGAATAAAAGTCTTGCACCAAAAACTATTTCTCCCAACTTTCTTAACTCATTTAAAGATGAAAAACAAGGTTGATTCATATTCAATCACCACACACTCGGCTACATACCTCGGCCTCTTAGCAAAGTCTTAGGTGGTGTTTGTTTTTTGGCTGAATAGAAAAAGCCAAAATATTTGGCTTTTTCTATTCATCTAAAAGTAACATGTTGACATCATCCAACATAGTTAAAATTAACTTGTTATCACTAAGTTTAATTTAATTATATTGGATGATGTCAAAAGATTACTTTTAGCTTAATAGAAAAAGCCAAATATTGACTTTTTCTATTCAGTCAAAAAACAAACACCACCTTAGTCTTCAAAGTCGAGTAGTCCGAAGAGGGATTGGTAAACCGAGTTAGGGGACACTTAGGAATTTTGTCCGGAATTGCCAACTAAAAACATTCTACTTCTCTAATCCTCAATCTATTATGATCTTTAGCCCATCATCCAAACACCTGAAACCCAATTCAGGCGTTTACCAGAAATTTCAGCAACCTACTTCCAAGAATTCCAGCAATTATGTACCTTAAAAAGACATTAGCCTTAAACCTTATCAATTGGATTCCATATTCAAATATCCTAAACCATTACTTTTACTTAGACGCTTGACCCACCAACTACAAAATTGTTAACTGAAGGTTTTAATTATTGCGACGCATCAATTTTGGTAACAATCCACTTAAGATTTCCCTTAAGCGGCTACTACAATGGGAGGCAGAGACATAATTCAATATAGAGTAAGAGGGGCACAATTTTATTCAACTTGTTTACAGATAATTCTATTCAGCTTGATTATAAACAAATATTTTAGAGTAAGAGGCAGAGAACACAATTTTTTAATTCAATATAGAGAAGTGACCCTCTCCAAATCTCTACAATTTAAGGAAAAACTTACTTGGAAAGAATATAGCTTTTTGTTTGCCTATCCCCTTCAGAAGAAAACTAGAGATGAAAAAGAACAAGAGAATTTTGAAAATTTTATGGTTTTTTGCTTAATATATTCCTCCAACCATAGAGACCTAGAGTCCATTTGGAAGTGATTGTCATTAAAATGCTTATAGTTGTAGCACTTCTATTACTAGCACTTCCATTAGAAACGCTTTTAAGGATAATCATTTAGCATTTGGTTATAAACAAAAAAAATGCTCAAATAAGGAAGCATTTGGAGGCTTTGAGTTGGGCTTTCATGTGGTTTGAGGTGATTTCCGGTCTTAAAATTAACTTGAATAAGACTAAGTTAATCCCAATGGGAGAGGTTTCTAATGCAAAAGAGTTGGCCAGGATGGTGAGATGTAAAGTGGGCTCTCTCCCTTCTACTTATCTGAGCCTACCTTTGGGCGCTTCCCTCAAGTCTTTACCTATTTGGGATGTAGTAGGGAAAAGATTTCAAAAAAGACTCGTTATATGGAAAAGACAGTACTTATCGAAAGGAGGGAGATTGACTTTAATTAAGAACACTTTATCTAGTCTACCAATCTACTATATGTCTTTATTTATAATCCCACGTAAGGCGAGCCTTAGATTGGAGAAGCTTCAAATAGATTTCCTTTGGGGGGAGGGGAGCTCCAAAGAAAGCCTCATTTGGTGAATTGGTCATTAGTTAGCTTGGATAAAAGGGATGGAGGTCTGGGGATTAGAAAGTTGTCCACTTTGAACAAAGCCCTCCTTGGAAAATGGAGTAGGAGATTTGCTTTCTGAGAATGAGGCTCTGTGGAAGTTGGTGATTATAGGGAAGTATGGAGAGGAAGAAGGGGGGTAGTGTTACAGAGTTTCGAGGAAAGGTTATGGGGTGGGTTTTTGGAAGGCAATCCGGAATGGGTGGAAGGAATTCAACAACAGGGTTGTTTTTAGGGTAGGAAATGGTAGGAGGGTGAAGTTTTGAAAGAATAGGTGGTGTGGGGATGATCCTCTGGCAATGGCTTTTCTAAAGTTGTTTTCAATTGCCATTGATACAAAAACTTGGGTAAACCAAATGTGGGAGCAGGTTGGGGGTGAGGATTGTTGAAACCCAGTGTTTACAAGACAGATAAATGATTGGGAATTGGGAGAGGTGGAAGAGCTGCTTAATAGGTTGCAAGGGTAAGTGATCAGAATTAGTGTTGAGGATGTCATGGCTTGGTGGGTAACAAAGGGAGGCACCTTTACAGTGAAGTTCTTTTACTAATCCCTAATAGGGTGCTTTCCAAAGGGCTTCCCATTCGGTATTGTGTGGAACCCTTTGGTCCCAATGACGATCAGTTTTTTTGCTTGGGAAGCAGTTTGGGAAAAAAATTAACTCTAGATCAGCTAAAAAGGATGGGTTGGTGTCTTCCAAGCAGGTGTTATTTGTGTAAAGATGAAGAAGAGTTGGCAAACTATATCCTTCTCCACTATCCAAAGGTGACTTTGTCGTGGCACCTCATCCTTGCTCTTTTTAATGTCCAATGAGTAATGTCTTTCTCAATCAAGGATGCCCTTCTTAGCTAGCAGGGATCCTTTGTTGGAAAGAAAAGGAAGAAGGTGTGGAGAGCAGCTCTTTTATGCTTATTTTGGACCCTTTGGAAAGAGAGAAATCAAAGAACTTTTGAAGATTCAGACTTGACATACCATGTTATTTTACGCTCCTTCATATACATGTTTTTGGAGTGGGTCAGGGTACATTTAGGGTCTAGCACTTTGTCTTTATTTGACTTTATTGATTAGTTAGGTTGTAAGTGAAGCAAGGGTGATGTTTTTTTGTGAATCCCTCCCTTTTTTGGCATTGTATATATCGTGCATACTTTAGCCGTGTTTTAGGCGCTTTTAATACAATTGTTTTTACCTGTATAAAAAAAAATGATAGTATTTTTGGTAATGTGTTATAAAACAAAAAAGTGATTTTTGGAAGAATCTCCTACCAAGTGATCGTCAAAGAATCACTTCAAGTGGTTCTTTAGATCTTTAAAAGTTTATCAAACACCCAATTTTTGTAAGGGAGCACGTCCAAGCATTAGAAAGCACTTCTAACCCTATCAAAATCACTCTCAAATGGGCTCTTAAAGAAGCAACTTCCTAACATGGAAGCTTTTAGTTTCCAACATTTTTCAAAACCATAACAACATGGAGAGAAGAGTGCTTACAGTGTTTGAGAGTTGCTCGCTGATGTAGGTCATTGATCTCAACATTCCTTCAAGTGTATCTCTAGTAAGCTGAAACTTCACTTCAGTTTCTCCTAAAGGAGATTTGGTATAATCTTGTAGCTGGAAAAGTTCAAGGCAAGAAAATGCAAGACATGGTAGAGAAAAAAAATGAGGCTATATGAACTGAAAGAGATGGAAAATCAAAACAAGGTAAGAAAGCAGGAATGCTCCCTGAAGTCTTTGTTAAAATATAGTCACAAAATAAATATATGTAACACAATTAACTTAATATAATGGACATCCCTCAGACAAATCAAATCTGAAACTAAGATCCAGGGGCATAACTAAGACACAATCACAGGCAATCAACAAGACATGCTCATGTTCATCACACCAATCTTAAAAGGAGTTTTGCTCAGCTTCAGAACCAGTAGCAGCAGTCTGGCCACCCACAGGCCCACCCCATCTTCAAATACTATAGCACCTGCTCCCACAGTTGTGTCACCTAAAGCTCTACCTATGTATCACCAGCATCATCAAAATCATTTTGTCCTCAGGAGAGCCTTTATTCTCGAATCCGTATTTGATTTCTTCAGTGCTAGCAGAACGCTATTGATGAGCTACATGAAGTGACCATTATAGGTGACTGTGACATTGCGTTCAGTACATTATAACATGGGATTAGTACTGATGTGCTGAGGTCGGGCCTAACTTTCACACAGCTTATCCAAACTATCCTCCAACAACTCCACCCAAGATCTGCATACTGCGAAGCTAAACCTTCAGATGATATGCTCATCTACACATCTTATGAACTGGGTGCTGAACAGTCACCCACTGAGTATGCTAGTTCAGAAAAACGTTTTAAAGTTTCTAGTTGATACATTTTGTAAACATTAAAACCTTTGGCATGAACAGACTTATACTATGGTTGTCCATACATGGCTACCTATCCTTTATTTTCACTTATTGCTTTGTTTGCATCTCTCCTTTGTCAACTCTTGGCAAGGAATGAGAGAAGTGTTCTTTCAATCTTAACACTTCAATTTCAACACTCCTTTACCAGAAAAAGTTTCACTAAGACTGTGTAGTAGTGTCTCTACTCAAAATACTCTTAGTGGAAGTGTTTTTTCTAGAAGTGTTTTTGAGAGTCACCTATCAAAGAAGTACCACAAGTGATTTTCAATTTATTAAAAGTGTTTTCTAATTTTTGCTAAACACCTGATTTTTTTTCAAAAACGTTTTTTATGCTGGAAGTGTTTTCTAGAAACAGTGCTAAACGGACTCTAAGGGTGCAAGTGTTGTACAGGCTAGTAGGTATTTGAAGAAGAGATGAGCAACAATGTCTAGATTCAAGGAGTAATTTTTGCAATTTTTCTATTTTCACATGTAACTAAGTAGTTTAATATTTTGAGTGGTTAGGAATTTGAATAAAGTTCTGTCATGGAATTTCCTAAGAGATTGTAAGTCCAACTGATGTTGGAAAATCTTTGGACAAAACAGTGAGGGTAATGTGAGCTTCAGTCTGGTTTTCACAAAGTAGCTGGAAAGATATCCCTGTATCTTGTAATCAAAGACATTTTGGCTTTGCCTAAATGCATCCTTAGGAATGGCAAAGGATGATAAGACATTGGAACTAGCTTGATTTTATATCAGACCTTCATCTCTCAAAGTCAACCCTAAACTGACCTTCATTTAATGCACTAAAGGGAGGCAAATATGTAATAAAACTGCAGATGCTTGATTGATCAACTCTTTACATTGATTGATCAATCTAGAGAAATTAATCAAGGGCCCAAGTAAAAATCCATCAAAATTGTAACTTGATCAATTGAGGCCTTAAGTTCCAGTCTTTGAAATCAGTTTATGTACAAGATCAAAGGATCCAGTATATGAGACTACAAGGACATCGAACTGAGATTCAAAAGTCAAATTGGTCAATCCATATAAATGATTTCATTCATAAGCCTTCTTTTTGCATTGTAACTGATGGAAAATGATGGAAAAAACTGGATTCAACTGTCAACTGCTTCCTCTCATAATTATGATTGAATGCAGATTCAAACCAAATTTTTTTTTATCAGAAATCAATATTTACTCAGAATTATGATTGAATGCAGATTCAAACCATTTTTTTTTTATCAGAAACAAAATATATATTGATAATAGTCAAGTTCAAGAGAAGGATGAGAAGTACTTCCTGCAAAATATAAAACCTAATCAAAGTAAGACTATACTCCTCCACTATGCAATGATAACCTTTTTTTTTTTTAATAAGTAAATGCAAATGTAATAAGAAAGCCAAAAAAATACACCTAAAAGTATACACGATGTATACAAGGCTAAAACGCTAAAAAAGAGAAGGAAAACACAAAAACCACCAAATTACTTACATCCTAACCAATCAATGAAATCAAGTAAAGACCACGAGCTAGAGCCTACATTAACCCTAACCCAATCCAAAAACATGTACAAAAAGGACCATAAATAGCTTGGTCCATTAGTTCGGTGTCTTAAAAGGCTCTTCTATTTCTCTCCCTTCAAAAGGACCAAAATAAACACAATAAGGCTGCATTCCACGCTTTTTTCCTTTTCTTTCCAACAAAAGAGTCACGCCAACTAAGTAAGGAGTCCTTGATAGAAAAGGACATGACCCACTGAACACTGAAAAGAGCAAAGATGAGCTGCCAAATCATGGTTGCCTTGGGATCGTGAAGAAGTAAACGGTTTGTTGATTCCTCTTCAGCTTTGTACATAAAGCACCTACTTGGTAAAGACCATCCCCTCCTTTTTAGTTGATCCATAAATAGAATTCTCCCCTAAAAAGCTTCCCAATCAAAAAAGTTAACCTTCTTCAGTACCCAAAGATTCCAAACAATACTTGAAAGGAACTCTCTAGCATTGCAGGGAGCTAGGGAGGAGTAAAAGGACTTAACAGTGAAGAGGTCTTTCTTTGATATCCACCAATTCACAACATCCTTGTCATCCCTTCTAAGCACTTGTCCATTTAATCTTCTAAACAAAGTTTTCACATGTCTCAATTCCCGATCATTGTTGTGTCTTGTGAAAACAAGGTTCCTATGACCCACTTCCCCTATCCCATCCCACAGTTGGGCAACCTAAGCTTCTCTAAAGGAGGCTAACAAATACAGGCTTGGAAAATCCTCTTTCAAGGAATTCTCTCCACACCAATTGTCCTTCCAAAACTACACTCTTCTACCATTCCCCACCTTAAAAGCCACCCTTTTGCCAAACTCCGCCCATCCATTCCTGATGGCCTTCCAAAGGTCCACCCCATGACTCTCCTTTGAAGCACCAGAACACCAACCTCCCTCTTCCTCTCCATATTTCCTTATAATCACCTATTTCCAAAAAGGCTCGTTCTCAAACGTTATCTACTCCTTTCAAATTACAAATCAATGTCCAACTTAGTTGCATAGCATTAAGTGAGATTCCTCTAAAAGTAGCCGTAAAAGAAGCCCAAAAGGAGGAGTAGAAGTGAAGAAGATCCCACAACATCCCTTTTATTTTGTACTTATCCTCAAAAATCCTAGCATTTTGCTCTTGCCACACAATCCACGATATAGTGAGGCAAGCAATTGCCAAAGAGTCTTGCCTCTGATTTAATTCCTCAACCCTCTAAATGAAATAACCATCATATCTCCAATACTCCTAGGGGGGACCTAAACCAACACACATGGTTTTATAAAACACTTTCCCTTTAGGTACACAGTAAGACGTTGACACCTAAACTAGGTCACATGGTTTTTTCCATGAGGATTTTCCACATAAAAATAGTACATCCCAATTAATTTTGCTTATATAAATTGTCTGATTTAAATTAAACATCAAGGTCTAAATAAATCTTCAATTCAAAGTCAATCGTTTACTTTAGAATTAATTTCAATAACCTAATTAGGTTGGTTTAATTGAAATTGATAGCATAGATTAATTTGGTAATTGACTATATTCAACTCCTCCCTTTGGTTTATCTAGAGGGAATTGGGCGAGGTGGCAAGGAGTAATATATAAACTCCTGCTCAAGGGGATTGTTCAATATAAGGTTTTCAACTATAGTCTTATGTCAAAAGAGGATAATTTGGACCCCTCCCCTATCCATCCTCAAAGAAAGCAGCTTAATCACTTCGTAATTTTTTGCTTATCAGGAATAACATGAGAAAAGGATTGGCAAGAGAGTAAGAGTACTCTCCCTTGTCGTTGAAACAAACTCCTAGTCTAGGGTTTATATTACCAATGAATAGACATATACGTGCATATATGAGTAAGTGTGTATTAATACACACACATACACACCAGTTCTTATACAAATGTAGAGCCTGACTTCTTCCTTCAAACTCACAATCTGTGGTTCGTATCAGCCAAGCCAACTACAACACACACTACACAATCCCACCAGTATACATACACACAAGACAGCTCTTTCATAATACCCACACTCATAAATAAACTTTGATGGTACAAGTTCTATTGCTCCCTAACCACCAACTCATGTACTAGGTTAAGAAAAGCCTTAAGCACTTCAGAATCTCTGCTCCTTTTTTAAAAATTTTAATAGGATTTACTTAGCTTGTTAAAGTAAGGAAAGAATACGTTGCTTTGTTTGCATACCTTAAGACTGACAAAGGCCACTCTATTAGCAGGTGCCAAGTTCCGTTTCTCCATGGTCCAAGTCATTGATTTGAGCCGGGGTAGAATTCCCTATATTATCAAAAGAAAAATATGGTTTAGGAAAGCTGCCAAAGATGATATATTCCAAACAAAAGAAAAATTTCTAATTAGTTTGAATATTCCACTGCAGAACCCTATACTTTAGCATGTGTACCAGTAACCATAAATAGAAAATAATTAAGAGAATTATACCGGCCTCCGGAAGTAGCTCTCAACAATTTCCAAATTTAAGATGATAGGTAAATGAAAAACATTTTAATGCTGTCTTATCATTACAGCTCAAAATCAATGTTTGAGCCCAAGTCATAGTCAGCTAATATCTGTTCCAAAGTACTTGAAATGTTGAAGAGAAAGTCAAAAATCAATACATAGAGATAACTTCAGGCCCCTGACTCCAACCTATGTCCATCTTATCAGATATATAGGCAGCACCAACATATATCCTTATAGTTTGACAAAATGCAAGTGTAAACAAAATTACAAGTGTGCATCACACATGCAGGGAGCATTCAAGTTCTGCTCTCCAAAGCATGATTCATGACATGATTAATGCAGTTGACCCATTCTGGAATCTTCTTGGTGCAAGGCCCAGTTCAGATTTCATAACAAGCCACACTACACCTACTGCTGATTTCAATATAGAGATTTTAATTTTAGTCCCCTTATTTTGGACACAGAATCATTTCACAATTTGCTATGAAATTACAGAAAGCTATAATTGGGAATTAAATGTGACAGTACTTGATGATAACTGAGGCATAGCATACAACTTTCATGCTGTAATCACCTGTCAGCCTGCATTCACTAAAGTCATCCCACTTATGTCAATGCTTTCCCAACAAGCAAAACAGTAGTTGAGTCTTTCAGGTGTAAGACATTACCAGGGAGGGCAAAGCCATTTAGGCGAGGAATTAAATTCAAATAAATCTAAAGCACAAAAAAGTATTTCACGCAAATCGAACAAAGGAGACCAGTGAAGGGACAATAAAATGTCTTCTCAAATACGTCCATTACGAAAATAAACTCAATAAACTAAACCTTTGGAAAAAAGCATCTGAGGAACAAAATAAATCAATTAATTCTGTGTACCAGATTATCGAGAGGACCAACATCACGTTGCAAAGAAATGGGAGCCAAGCATGAAACATTATTATCAACAACATTTGGTGTAGGAGACACGAGATCACTGTTATTGAAATGAGCAATAGAATCATCTTGTCGAGGCCACAATGATGCCGGAGTCTCTGAGGATGGGAGAGGTGTGAAAGACAGTGGCACATTTGTTTTGACCTGATAGGATACATGGGCCCCTGGCAATGGATACTGGAGAAATTCAAGTAAACAACAATATAATGAAACAGAACAAGCATAAATATTAGTAGAAATGTAAATAATCAAATAAAACACTGATGTAAATTTCTAAGAAAACTCAAACCAATCAGCTTATAATGCAATAATGGCTAGAACTCAATCTACAAAATCATTACTAAGATTCCACTGATATGATTTTTAAACCATCTAAGAACAGCAACTATATTATCCAGAACTCTATAAATTGTTTAAAAGCATCAGACTAAACAACATTGTTCCACATAATATTCAATATTTTCTTGCAGTTACTTTTATAATATCATCTGACATTTAGCAAGGATAAGTGAACGACTTCAAAGTTGACAGGGCACTATCGCAGTCACCTAGAAGGCATCAATGAATCGTCTATGTATTTAAGTCTGAAGTCCATGTCTATAGACTTCTATAATCTTCACATTTTGTTAACTCTTCCTATTCTTTGGACATAAGCCTGTTTCCTACTTAAAAACTGAGCCTCCAACCTTCCAGTGTGAGGCTATGACATAAAGCACCATCAACTAAGCAGTCTAATCTATGCTTTGTCCCTCAAAATTCAACATATGAAAGTGCCTGTGTTTATAGCATGCTCTTCACAAATATGGGTTGAATTTCAAAATTCAGCTAATGACAGTGCCCATGATTAAAATATGCTCCTCCCGAATCTGTCCAACTAGTGTCTACTGAATGTTTGATATACAAGTTTCAGAAACAGCATTCACTGAACCATTTAATGTCTGTGTGTGCACCAACGCACAAAAGAGAGATCACCTCGTCTCTGGACAAATCCTCCTTCCACTGGTTCTGATACTTCTGGAACAATAATATAAGAAGACTTTGTAGATCAAGTGACAAATCAGGTGGAAACAGCTTCAAAATATCATCACCACTGAAATTTTCGTGTACACTTTTTCGAATAAGCGAGCGAAGGCATGCCAAAACCTATGGTCAGAATGTCACAAATTATTCATAGGTAAGTGTAAAAATAACTGAGACACTTTAGATATGGGTTACACAAACCTGCATAACATTAAAAACAAAAGAAAGCTGTGTAGTATTTGAAAAAAAATATATATGTTTACAGCATATAGAAACATAAAAGAAACAATCACACATAAATATTAAAAATTGTAATATCATCTAATATTTCAACCCTTTTAGTAATACCCTTTAATATGTCAAATTTTTGTTATTCCCTTGCTGTATAATTCTAACAAATTTGAAAAAAATAACCCATGTTATGTCAACATGAGTACTTAGGTGATGTTTGTTTTTTAGCTTAATAGAAAAAAGCTAAAATATATGGCTTTTTCTATTCAATTAAAAGCAACTTGTTGATATCAACTAACATAACTAAAATGAACTCATTATCAATAAGTTCAGTTTAGTTATGTTGGTTGATATCAACAAGTTGCTTTTAGTTGAATAGAAAAAGTCAAATATTTTAGTTTTTTCTATTCAGTCAAAAAAAAAATACCACCTTAGTACAATTTTAAATCAGAGAGCCAACCACAGAATGCACATTGCACTAAAAAACCTAATCAGCACCTCTTTTAACTAAAATTCAACTAGCATATCAGAGGATTTGTTGCACCCAGATGCAAAACTTTGATCTCCCATGACATGCAAGATCTCTCCAATAAAATGGGGAAATCCCCGATGGCCCTTTATGAACTTACTTACCCAAGAAAAAAAAATCTGGCCAACATACTTTTTTATGTGAAACCAGAATTTTAGTCTAAAAAATATAAAATAACAAATACGTCAATCGGAAGGAAGAGAACTATGCTGCAACATAAGAGTAAAACAAAAACCATAAGCTCCTATCCAAACAAGAGAAAGGAACCAAAAATAAAAAAATAAAAAACCCTCAACCACTATGCCCCTAAAAGTCAATCAATGAGAAAAGAAGTCTAAGCAAGTTCCCCAGAATCAGTTCTCCATTGGATGGGCTACATATTTGGGGCCCCTAAGATCATAAAGGCGAAACTGAATTTCAACCTTTTAGAAATATCCCATCTCCTGCTTTGTCCCTGCTCTTTTAAGCTGACTCCAATTCCAATTGACCCAAACTAAATGTGAAAAAAAAAAAAAAAAACTCATCAAAATCAAACTAGACAGCAGCGAGGAAAAAATACATTAATAACGCCCAACAAAAAACACAACAAAGTATATGGATCATGTACAAAGTACTCTAAGATGCCAAGAAAAAAAAAAA